>JACDNR010000816.1:0-45061 GCA_013421045.1 Propylea japonica | reverse complement strand
TTCTCGGCTAGAGAACTCATAACTTCGGCCATAATAGAGTGCGCTAAGATGTATGTCACTTAATAATTTTGACGGTTTGAATAGCTTTTGTCAAATTTGAAATGAAGAATTCTCCTGAATAAACCGTAGATAAAGTATAGAAGCAATCGTAGATAAATTTAAGTATTGATTTATTAGTACACTCAAAATGCCAGTAAGACGCCGAGGGGCAAATTTGAGTCGTAGAATTCGATAAAGTAGGTACCATCCTTAGACTTAGTCTAAGGTACCATCTTCAGGTCACCATCACAGTCTAAAGATATCGATTAAATCATTCGTGATACTTACGAAATAACCAGGCAGCAAAATAATAAACTCGCAGAAGTATTACGATACAATTATCAGATGTCGTATATCCCACCATTCGGTACTTTCTAAAATTATGTAAGCTGCCTTGGTTGCGACGAATTTGTACATGGTACTTGAGGTATCCCATTGTGTTGTATGCAGGTAGGACTTTCACGGCACTTACCTGTATCAAACCAAGAAACATTTACACAGTTACTCAGCGATGAAAATAGAGAAATAAAAGGATTATTAAGATTGGTGGTGCTCTAGTTTCTACTGTTTTGCGTGACAATTCATTTCTGTGTTCTTAGATTTTGGACTGTTGTGAAAAGGCGTTTGTTGGGCAACTTTGTTTTGACCTGGGGATATGTTGGTTACTTAATACATAAGTTTATTGTTATTACGAAATTTTACATAGTTTTGATACCTACCGGGGACCTTGAAATTGGTAATTACAGAGCCGGACTCAACGAAAGGGAACTCTGAAAGTAAGAAATTCAGGTAATATGAATATAGATCACTAATAAACAAAGCAATTCATGATTTAAGTAAAGTAACTAAGTTACTAACAAACCGAAAGACTTTAGAACAGTGAAGCTGAGCAACAAGAAAACCAAGATTATGATCTTCTCAAAATTGGTGTCGGAGAATTCAAGATTTTGCGTCGCTGAGTATCTCGGGTCAAAAGTGTGTTCAGTTATTTGAATACTGATTTTTCTAGTCTTTCAGTTTTTAAATTTCTCACAATAGTATCATGTATAGTCCGTTCACGAAAGTTGAGCGCATAGTAGGCGTTTGTTTATTTATCTGAAGTTGGCAGTATTTGCTGTCGTAACGTAAAATAAAGTCAATGTTGCCAAATGTACCCGGCCTCTTCCGACGAGCTTGCGAGTTATTAGAAAACTCTATGCGATATTGACAACATTGCGTTTCAATCTGACAAGAAAATAAATAACATAACCTAGAATTTTAATATACACAGTGGAATATGCCAAATTTCCATGGCCAACCGACGGCTCAACCTTTCTTGAACGGACTATAAGTCTCTCAATTTTCTAGCACTTCATTATTTTATTTCCTCAGATTCCATAATGCGAGGGTAATTTCAATTGTATTATAAACAATTTGTTATATTTATGTCTCTAGAGATAGCAAATCATATAGGGTGTACCATAAAATATAGCCATTCAATATTTCAGACAAAACGAAACCGATCGAAATGAAATGGTGCGGCCAACGGGAAAACGTCAAAGTGAAAGATGATTTGAAGAATAATCAACTCTCATTTCCCAGAATTGAATGGACATGTATAGGAGAATTTTATTTTTAAAAAATCCATCCCACGAAAACAATTTTTGAACGAAAATCATAGGGGTTTGCTATTTTCAACCCCTTATAATGCGTTATGGGATCAAAAAAATTGTGTGATAACATCTCCTCGATGAATCATATTACTTATGTACAGTTTTATGACTCTGAAAATTAAAAACTGTCAACTCGTCATCGCCTTCCAAAGACTGTATCTTGGAAGGGAGGTCGATTTCGAAAAAAATTATATGAAACTGCCCCTGCTTATTTTTTTCGAGGAAGCATCTCCTAAAGTCCCTCGCATTTGTTTACAGATTCCTTGTATATACACGTGAAAGATATTTATTCATTGTTCAACTTGCAGAAGACAAGAGATATGTATGTATAATGGAAATACATAAATAAAAATCTGTTTCAATAGGTAATAGCCAATAGATACACATGTGCATTAGCATGTTATATCATTTACAACCCACGCAAGGATCTTATAATCCCTTACTATAAATTATAAACACATTTCCGCATTTCATTAAAATTAATCGATACCAGTTTCTATTAAAAGTCTCTACCTTATATTAAATGCTACATAAATAATTCGTTACAAGAGTAAACATCCTTTCACCTAATGAAATACTGGGTGGTCAACTAAGAAATTCCGATTCAAAGAGAAATAAAGCAAAAACTATCAAGTAAATTTTGATTTTTTTCTACAAATTATGCTCAGCTCTTTAGGAATTAATTTCTTGAAAATTGCGCTGTCCAAATGTACCGGGTTTTTCACTATAATTGACCCCCCTTTAACTTTGTTATGAAGGAGATACAAAAAAATGTTTCTCATAAAAGTTTCAAGAAATCAACTGAGGTTTTTTGATATGAGTCCAGAAACTGAAATATATACAGGATGGCCAACATATTGATGGCAACTTCATTTTCTCAAATGGAACACCCTGTATATTTTTCCATATTTGGTTAGCTCTTTCTCCCCTGATTTCGAATATGTAACATTGTTGGTCTATCTTTCTTATCTGAGCACCACAGATTTCAAATTTCAAAACCATCTGGCATAGCGTTTTGGAAGTTCGTGAATTTTTAAGTGGCCAATTTGATCTTTGGATTGGTAATGGCGCACTCATTTTATGGCCACCAAATAGTCCCTATTTAACACCGTTGGACACTTTTTATAGCCGTCCCTGAAGGAAAAATTTACTTCAGCAATAATGACAAACAATGAAAGCGGAGAATTATATTAATGATATAAAATCAACCAATATTAAACCCACAATTCGGAAACTAATGCCGTCAACGCACAAAGAATAATGATTATATTGTAAAGATCGAAAACAGATTTTGAAGCTTTGATTACTGACTTGAATCAGAGGCATAAAAATGCTGTCAAAAAAATAGTCTAAACAACTTGAGACAACTATATGAACTATGTGTATTGAATGAAGGTGGTCATTTTGAGCAATTTCTTCATTTTCTTCTGTTGTTCACCCTGTATTTCTTCCATTGACGTTATTATAACTCCAAAAAGAGCAATTTAAGTAAACGCACTCTGCCACTTGTAAAATGATTACAGATCTTGGCAGGTGGTTCTTTAATTTGAAACTCTGTGGTTGTCAGAATAAAAGAGATAGGCCAACATATGTTACATATACGAAATCAGGGGGAAAAAGAGCTAGCCAAACATGTTAAAAATATACAGGGTGTTCCATTTGAAAAAATGAAGTTGCCATCAATATGTTGGCCGCCCTGTATATATTTCAGTTTCTGGACCCATATCAAAAAACCTCAGTGATTTCGTGAATCTTTTATACGAAACATTTTTTTGTATCTCCTTCAGTAACAAGTTAAAGGGGGGGTCAAATTATAGTGAAAAAACCCGGTACACCGTTTTTCTGCTGCCACTATTTGAGTCGAACACCCAAATTTAAAAAAACACGTCGCAAAGTTCTGGACCGATGGCTTGAATTCCTGGTGGATATTTTCTTTCAGCGCAATTAGAATGCGGGGATTGTTGCGGTAGACTACACTTTTGAGATATCCCCAAAAGTAAAAGTTGCAAGTTGTCAGTCCAAGTTCTGGGGTGGCATGGAAGGTCTCCACGCCGAGAAATCTATTTTCAGGAAAAAGCGACTGAATAACAGGTAAAGACCGATTTGAAGTGTGACAGTAAACTCTGTCTTGCTAAAACCAAGTGTCCCGATTGTATCCATCAAAAGGCGTTTTCGGATACTTACTCGGGTTAACTCGATCCCTAACCTTGGCGTTCGTTTACCTACCCCGAACATCCAACCCGTGTTAGGAAAGTACGGGGTTATTAACTCGATCACTGACCCAGGTTGATTTATCGTAACCCTACTCGAGAGTAGGGTTCTGGAGGCACCGCATGCGCACTGCAGTTCAATTTTGTATTTGAAAAAAGCGGGAATAAGTCTTCTACTCCTTTCTAAATAATTTCATATATTTTATTCCCAAAAATTATGGAAAGAGAAGAGAATTTGGCTCATTGTAAAATGTAAAATGAGTGGTTCCTTGAGCCGAGAAAATAATGTGCAACAACTTCTTCATAACTTTGTATGCAGATCTTTCTGCGTAAAAGCTGAAGCCTTATTTACTTCTTTAATATAGGTAGGTACTCGAAGATAACATTGAACAAGTGAGGGCACACCAGAAATTATAAGAAATATTTTACAGAAGCCAATAAATCCTGCAAAGCTAAAGGAAATAAGTGAAATTGGAACTGAAAAAATAAATTTTCTCTACTTCTCAAGCATAGGTAGTCAAAAATGTAATTAAACATGGAAGGGCACACGAGAAATTATAAGAAATATTCAACAGAAGCTCATAAATGCAAGCATATCTAGAGACAATCCGAGAATAGACTGGGATCGAAAAAATAAATTCATTAATTTGTTTGGTTATGTTATTGACGACTGTCACTTCAAATCCTAAACCTGATGTGTTCGTAAACACTGAACCCGGGTCCGAGACCCGAGTAGATCCGTCACGTGACTCGATGGATCGAGTTAGTAACCCTGAGTAAGTTTCCGAAAACGCCTTGAAGTCTTGAAGGGCTGGTTCAAAAAAAATTGTTCAACATGTCCATATAACGATCAGAATCTACTGTTAGTGCTCGGCCGCGTTCGTCTTTGAAAAAGTACGGGCCAATAATGCCTTGTGCGTGTATTGCACACCAAACTGTGAACTTCAGACTATGCAATTGAGTTTCATGTTTCTCTTTGGGGTTTCCTGAAGACCAATACAGGCAATTTTGTTGGTTTACATAGCCGTTGAGATGAAACTGGGCTTCACCAAAGAAAAAAATGTGATTTTGGTAATAAGCGCGCACACTGAACGAACGCTCCTCACCCGTCCAGCAAACCATGGCGACTGAATTTCCATGAACCTCTCATTCGTTTTAAAACCAACCCCACTTCTCTATTTCTATTCAAAACAATTTTAGGGCTCTTTTAAATCGAAATTCCTTTGTTGACCACCCAGTATAAATTGTTACTGAACCCTTTAAAATGGTTGTAGTGAGTAGAAAAACAAAATTCAAGCCTGTACTTTCATCTTTTGGAAATTCACCAAATCTTCGATATTTGTCCAATCCATTTACGAGAAAAACTTATGATTCAACAAGAATGCTCGTCGGCTAGTTGATAATCTGCAAATATGAATTTTTATGATTCATTCTTGGGCTTGGACATATTTCTGAGTAGATATCAATTGAATATTAAACAGTCTCTACGTATCCACAGTTTAACACTCTTGTCATGACTATCGTGAACACGTATGAATCACAGGATGTCATGAATTTGTTATACAACGTAATTATTTAAACTAACATTATTGTTGAATCAGTCAGTTGACGAAGTGCCCTGATAAAACAAAAAAGAATTTATAAGAGACGTGAAAAAAATTTGTATGGGTGTTCTTTTCCTAGAATCGACAGGCTAAAATTAGTAGAGAAAGGTTGTATGATTATTATTACTTTTCTTAAATAATCATAAACTATTTGTAACTAGGATTTCAACAATATATTCACTGTATGTTCAAGAACTCCTTATATAATATTCAAACATGAAGATTCGTCTGCAGAACATCTCAATTACAAAACAATTATGATAATTTGTAAATTACACTCTTTTCGAAGCCCACAGAAAGGCTCAGGTCCAATAGGTGTTAACCTTGATGCACTTTTGCATGTTGATCGGCTTTTTCATTCGTTCAACACCACAATGCCCTGGCACCCATAGTAGAGTCACTTTATTACCTCTTACCAGTTGCTTTCTGGTGTTAGTTTAGTTTGAAAAAGGGGTTACAATTCACTGCGACATCAAGGTCTATTTTTCCCCCTTACAGAGCTGTTCGGATCACACCCACATAGCTCGCCTTTCAGTTCCAGCGATCTGATAAAATCCAATATCTGTGAAGGCTTCAACAAGGCTATTTCCTCACTCTCACAAGTTTCCAACAATCCCATCCAAACAGGTACTTCCTGAGACGACAGTGCTGCTGTAAGAAAGCCAATGAGGAGGTGGTGTAATTGTTTCTTACCAAGATCCAGATATATTTTGGATTTTACTGTTTCAAAGTTCCGAAGAAACTTAGTGGAATGATCCATCCCTGGGAGATTCCGCCAGAGTTTTTCCTTCTTGGCTTTCTCCTTCCCCAGAAACTTCTTTTTATAGGTACATTTATCCATATCACAGAAGGGTTCTGGGCCGATTAGTGACATTCGTGCACCCTCTTTGGCAAGTGTATTGGCCTCTTGTTTCCTTTGATTCCTGAATGACACTTCCAGATCATTTTTGAGCCGATGACGTATGAGCTCAGTGCTTAATAGTAGCTTGACTATCCGAGTGTATGGCTATATCGCACTTCTGATAGTTTCTTTCTAGATTTATATCTAGACATCTTCAATAGCTAAGATTTCCGCTTGAAAGATTCTCATACAAGAAGCCTAGCGCCAGTGCACACTTGGTACTTGGCGCGTATATCCCAGCGCCTGCTCCTGTAGAGGTTTTGGAACCATCTGTACACCATTAAACGGTATTTTCTTTGATGTTATAGTATTTCGTTTCCATTTCGCTCTTTACTTAGCAATGTCCTGAAGTTTTCTCAGTGCTTACTTTCTTGATCATTACATCACTAGGAGGTTCGCAGATGAGATTTAGTTGTTCAGAGAGGACCATACTCTCTGATTCTTTATTCCCCAAATAATATATTAATTCAGATAGTTTCCATTATGACTTTTGTATGACTATCATTTCCCTCACATAAGACTTGAAAAGTATTAGAGTCGCGAATTTTCTCATTCAAGTAAAAGTGCATTGAAAGTAACAGTCATTTTTTTTTCAGATGCTTCCACTCCTGATTGTGGCCCTTGCCACAATTATACAGAGTGGTCAGACATCCCCGCAATCAAACTACGCAGACCAAGCCAACAACGTAGAATATGTTGGGGGTCTTCCAGAGCAAGCCACCTTGGATGGAAAAGTTACAAAATTGGACGACCTCAGTCCTGTAATTTTCCTCAACAGGACGAAAGCGGCTTTGAATTGCGCAGCAGGGTCTATGCAGGTGGAACTGAAGTTCAACGAGCCTTACTATGGGGTTGCCTACGCCCACCCTGACAGAAATTCGCCCTGTCAAGTACATGGAAACGGGGGAAGGGAACTAGCTATAACTCGACTTACCACTGAAGGGATGTGGTACAAAACAAGTAGGTCAATTGTGAAGCAGCCATTTTGATCAGTTTTTGAAAACCCAACCTAACCTTATCTAACCTAACCTAACTTGTAACTACTCTCCCTTGAACGTCTCAGAAAATATTGAACTGAAATGGGGAACACAAGTTTTTTTCGGTTATTCTTTCGAAATGATAGGTATCATCATTAATTTCAATCAAGATAGGCCGAAATTTGACATAAATTGATTTGTCATCACAGTTTGACGTATCCTAAAGCCTTGTGGACCAGTTAAGCCCAGTTTACATTGGTAGAGTAAATGGTAGAGGTTGGTGCTAGAGTACTTACTATTCTCTTACCAGCATAATGTAAACAGATTGTGCTAGTGACAGTAGAGTACCTACTACACATGTAGAATGTAGAATAGTACAATCTACTACCCTGAAAGTAAAAGTTCTCCAGATCAATACTATCCAATTGGGCCATAAAAAATCATTAATCATCTCTCCATGGCGCAATCCATTCACCGTAACTGTTGCTATAGCCTCATTTTCGGAAAGTAAGGTCCAATGACTCTGCCGGACCATAAACTGCTCAAACAGTCACGCCGTGAGTAAAGAGGCTTTTCAACAATAACTCTTGGGTTTTCCGAGCCCCAGATGCGACAGTTTTGCTTGTTGACGAAGCCACCGAGGTAGAAATGAGCCTTGTCACTAAAGATGATTTTTCGATGTATTCCGGATCATTTTTATGCATTTTTCACATCACTAACTTATCCCAACAGCTCGAATTTTTCCACCAATTTCTTCATTGTGGTCCGACAAGGTGCTTCAGGACGACCCAAAAATGTTCGAGTTTTACGAACCGTCTCTTGCCAAATTTTCACCATTTTTAAAGTGAATGTTAATAATTTCAATGCGTTCTTGAAGCGCGTATCGTTCCATTTTTATTAATGGCGTAGTTTCTTCTTGCAAATGTCAAAAAATGACAGCTTCGAACGTGAGATCTACCGAAATAGCGGGCTATTCAAAAGAACACCTCTTATTGGAAAACTCTACATTCCACATGTAGGTACTATCCACTCTACTTTACCGTATACTATCTTTAGAACTCTACTATCACTAGTATGTTTAAAGTATACTAGTAGGGCAATAGTAAGTACTCTACCATCGAACTCTACTAATGTAAACCAGTCGCAGTGGCCAAAAATCCCTTAGATGACTCTTGAATCTTGTGTTTTGTACCAAAATCATTCGAATAGTTCAACTTATCGCTAGGTATGTTTATTTCTAAATTTCGAGTGGCCTAATCGGAAATAAGTCTGGTGATATTTAAAAAAAAAGTGTTCATGCATACATTGCGTGAGTCTACCATTCACGAATGCGTAGGTACTAGACAAAAGTAAATGAGTTAGATGAAATCATCATGTACCTGTAGTGATTGATTTTTCAGTTCTCAGAAATCTTTGAGATAATTTTTCGGCGATCGATCTGAATAATAATAACAAAAAGTTCATCCTTATCAGGAAGCAATTCTCACGTTTTATGATATATATTACATCACATTTTCAAGATATAATAAAACGTAATTTTGGGTACTTCGTCGAAACATACTGGACTATGATAGAAGATGCCTATCTACAAATCGAAATCTTCAAAAACCACTTCAAAAAAATACGAATATAAACAGGAATATTTATGGAAAAATGATATCCGAAATGAATAACATGACATCATTATTATTATTAAATTACCATCAAATCTAGGTATTTCATATAATTTTATAATGATGGTAGAAGAATAGAACTTTTAGATATTATAATATTATACATATATTAACCTTAGACAAAGTCTAAGATATTAACATTTATGGAAGACATCTCAGGCAAATAAATGCTCAGATATTGCTCACAAATTTTCTGATAGAATTGGTACATTGCAATTTTCGGTTCTAAATAAAAAATTTCGATTTTCAGAATAGCAAAGTGAAAGAAAAAAGCACGTTATTGGTAATAAATAGGATAGTTTCTTATTTTCTCGATAAAGATATGAAAACGAAGTGATTGGTAATATTCTTACAGGAGAAATATATAAGAACATTTTATACTATAGTCCGTTCAAGAAAGTTTGAGCGCATAGTAGGCGTTTGTTTATTTATCTGAAGTTGGCAGTATTTGCTGTCATAACGTAAAATAAAGTCAACGTTGCCGAATGTACCCGGCCTCGTCTGACGAGCTTGCGAGTTATTAGAGAACTCTATGCAATATTGACAACATTGCGTATCAATCTGACAAGAAAATAAATAACATAACCTAAAATTTTAGTATACACAGTGGAATATGCCAAATTTCCATGGCCAACCGACGGCTCAACCTTTCGTGAACGGACTATAGGTAAGAAGTTGAGAGTCAATTTCTTACCTCTTTATTACCTGTTACCTGCTTAAGTCACCGCTTCTTCAGTCTCATTTAACCTGTGTTGGGGTCATCTGCAGCTCGTTACACGCTCTTGGGCTATAAACTTTGATGCGTTCAAAAGAAATTCATATTTATAGTGGCCAGATGAAAACAAGATTGCTGATGTGAAATTGTTTCTCGAAATAAAATCGTATATCCAAGCCCGGCCTACATTGGTAGAGAAAATGGTAGAGTTAGCTACTTTTTCAAGAAAATACTCTACTCAACTCAGAAGAGTAACCGTTTCCACAATGCTGGATATGATTTGAGAGGATCATTCCAACTAAAATTTGGCCAAAACACAAAAGAGAGACTAGGAAGAAGCACTATCCTCTACTTAAACCAGTCAACTGTATTTTCTGACATAGTCATAGTCAACCAGAAAACCAGTAGAGTAAAATTGTGGAAGTGGAGATGGGATAGTAGAGTGTACTATTCCACATGTGCTATCCACTCTACTCTACCGTGTACTATCTTTAGTACTCTACTGTCACTACACTACCAAAACCTAACTCTACCATAGTACCATTTAATTTTCCAATGTAAACCGGGCTTATAAAATTATACTGCAAAGCACATTTTTCCACATTCTCCTTAGTAGTAGAAAATATTAACTAGTGTGTTTTAAGTTATAGTTATAACAATAACTATTTATAAGTAATTTATACCAAGCAACGGACTAATCAAACAAATTGAATGAGTGTTATGATATTAATTTTAAACATGTACTATTATTTCAGGGACCACAACGTGTCTTCACGAATAACATCAACGTCAGATTCCACCAGAGCTTAGAAATTGATGGAGATGAAATCATCACGATAGTTTGTAGATATCCACCACCAGTAGCTCCTCTACCACCTGTACTGCCAGAATTCATGTAAGTCCATCCAGAAAAGTCCGAAAAGCTGCCATTATACAAAAACTATACAGCATTGCTGCACTGTACACAAATGGACCTCCAAACTGCATAGAAACTGTTCAAACTGCAGCCATTCTTACCAGTTGGGAATACACCGACTATTACCTCAAAGAAAATACCGTAAAATGGTATACAGATGGTTCCAAAACCTCTACAGGTGCTGGCGTTAGGATATACGGGCCAAGTACCAAGTGTGCACTGTCGCAAGGCTCCTGTATGAGTGTCTTTCAAGCGGAAATCTTAGCTATTGAAAGATGTCTAGATATAAATCTAGAAAGAAACTATCAGAAGTGCGATATAGCCATACACTAGGATAGTCAAGCTGCTATTGAAGAACTGAGCTCCTACGGCATCAACTCAAAGTTGATCTGGGAGTGCCGGAACAAACTCAATGAGGTAGGCAAGACAAATAAGGTCTTTTTAACCTGGGTTTCCAACCATTCGGGAATCAAAGGAAACAAAGAAGCCAATATACTTGCCAAAGAGGGCGCACGAATGTCACTCATTTACCTATAAAAAAGAGTTTCTGGAGAAGAAGAAAGCGAGAGGAAAAACACTGGTGGAATCTCCCAAGGATGGATCATTCCACTAAATTCCTATGAAACTTTGAGGCAGCAAGATCCGAAAGATATCTGGATCTTGCTAAGAAACAAAGCAATAGACCAAATAGTTTGTAGAAATTGACAAGTAAATAAACTCAAATGTTTTAAATATAAAAAAGTGTCTGTGAAAAAACATTATAAACCAATTAAACCATAATGAACCATCGAACGCTTTATACAAACGTTGAATCAATTCTGAACCTATTATATTGGTTGAAATAGTAGTAACATGTTATTTTCTTACAGAAAAAACGATAATGTACCTCAGCCAGTCATTGCCCCACCACTGAACAGTTTCCAAATTATGCTTATAATCTGTGGAATACTCTTCTTATCTCTTCTACTCCTTGGACTTGGATGCACAAACTACTGCCTAAGAAGACGAGTTATACCTTTATCACGACCATTTTCAAGCATTGGCACGAATTCCGAAATCACGAAACTGTCAAGTGGCAGTCTTGGTAAGTACCTTAAGCTGTCAAACAGTACAAATGACTGATTGCAACGGAAAAGCAATCGAAAACGTTTCATAGTATTATTTTCCGTTTTGATCAGTTTTTTATAACTTTGAAGCAAGCCTTCTAAATCCGAATTTTTGCAGGTAATCTTTCGATATATGATCCAGTAAAGATCCCAAGAGCTCACGCCCCAGTTCAAGCAACAGCAAGCAGTTCCGGAAGCGATGGACCCCTGATCAGCGATACCTTACCATCAGATTACCCCTCAGAATCTCACTCAGAAATAGAAGAACTAGACGCAAGATCTCTACCAGTATCCTCAGCAGGAAGCTTTGAAAACAGGGCTTACGTCCAGGACAACAGCAGCGTATACAGCGACAACGCTATGCAAACTATTGCAACAACAACTCTACCCAGAGCTTCAGCATACAAAGAACAACCTAGGTTTGAAGTTCAAATGAGGGTCAACAAAGCTCCACCTTCCCCTGCAAGCCTTGCGATTTCAGACACTGACAGCTCAGTTTCAAGAGCAGAAAGAAACCTATCCACCATTTTGGAAAGAGAGGAATCTTCACGACCAGAATCCACACAATTCACGTATATTCCTGAACTTCACCACCCTCCAAGACATATTCAACCAGCACCAACGTTTAAAAAGATACTTAAGAGGCAACAGGAACTACAAGAGTTAGCTTCCTTGAATTCGGAGATGACAGACACTCACTCCATCACTGAAATGATGGAGTCATCACATCGCATCAAAGGTCCAGCTCCTCCTCCGCCTCCTATGATACCAAGGGAACAACATATTGTTAGTATGGAACGTACTCAAGTGTTTGAGCCTCCACCACGTAAACCAGAAATAACCTCACATACAGTAGATGATGTTTACCTTAGAACCATTACTGAGAAAAAGACGATTGAGGATATTGAACGTCATAAGAGATTGGTTACGGAGTACCATACGAGACCAGCAGAGGTTCCTCAATGGGATGTTACCATAAGGAACTATCCTTTGGAAATGCCTGAGCCCCCCGAATGGGAGAACTTCTCCGATATATCCTCAGCTTCTGGATTAACTCTAACAAACCTACCCGAACGTTACGTTGAAATACCGCCGAAAAGTACCATAATGACAACAAACTACCACTTAATTCCCCAGAATTAGTTGGAAGCTTACAACAACCTCACAGCCCGCAGAATTATCTATCTACCTTCAACTTACCAGCAGAAAATCCAAGGGTACCAAACTGGAATGTTTTGCTTAGAGTTCTTCAACCTCAAGAACAAGAAATTTCAACTACAGAAACAACTGAAACATTCATTTCTCAGCTTACAATGGCAGACAAGATAAAATGGCGTCAAATTATAACAACGGAATCTACTCTAAGAACTCTTCTAACAGAAGCAGTTGTACGAGAGGACTACGAAAGAATTAGAAGAGACGCTAGGTATGAAACACTTTTTGAGCCTCCCAAATGGGATGTTATCATAAGAATATTGGCACCTACTGACAAACAGAAAAATCGATTCAAGAAGAGAGGTGAATGGGACAATAGGAGTAGAAGAAGTAGTTTACCAACTCTTTACGAGTATGATTCAGATGGAGAAAGTTCTGTTAGGACACTCACAAGAGAACCAATGGAATATCCCTTGGTAAGATCCAGAAGAACATCCAGATCTAGCTTTAAGAGTGAAGCTGATCTTAGATCAATGTCAGAAATGACTGTGGACTTTGGAAGAACTGATTTCGCAGATAGTCAATCAGAGTCCTCTCACTACTTCTCTATGCATCGATACGACGATGATGAAACTGATAGTTATTATAGACCAGGTACTGGTCATCCTTCCTTGGCCAGATCTCTGAGCCAGCCAAGTTTAGCTAGATCAGCTAGTGAGTTCACCGAGCATTGGGGGGCTCCTTCAAGGTATGACACTGCAAGTGAATACACATCACCTGAAGTTACTCCAAAAGCTGTCAGAAGCACTAGGATGATGCAAGTACAGTCTGGACATCCTATGGATGGTGAGCAAGGTCTATGTACCAGACAAGTTCCAGCCAAGTCAGAACTTTGCCAGGAGGTGGTACCGCACAAATAATGACTAGCGAAATGAGCCAGTCTTCATCTAGAGTTGTATCTTCTAGACAACGACCAACATGGCATCAATAATACGAAAATATAATATTAATTCGATACTGATGAACACCATTGGTGCTTTTGGTTCAAAATCGAGTTTTTGAATTGTATAAAACACTTGTAAGAATGACTATAAGAGAATGGAGTTCCTAAGCACTTTCTAAAAGACGATTACTCGATTTTGGTTTCAATTGGACGGTTGCAGAGAGCATACCGATTAAATTTTAATATTAGTAACTAGAATGCTGTGATAACAAATGCAATTTAAGGAAAGGTCGAGGTTCTAATACTCATTGGGATATTACCCAATTTTTCACTTATTCACGCAAGCTGTGAATAACTGCAAATTTGGGTTTTTTAACATAATTTAAAGTTTATCTATCTACTCGATTTTTTACGATCTTCAACTATTTTTTATTTAAACTTTTTATGCTTCTGGTGGTGGTTGGAGTACGCAAACATTTTTCTTTTACCATTATCTCTTTTTTTACTTCAATTTTAAACATTGCCAATATAATATATACTTTTATATACTGAATTACTGACTTATATTAATTGTTGAGTATGATTTCTCAATTTTTTAAAATAAAACAGTTATTTGTAACACTGCCTTTGTAGAGTTTCATTGAAATACCTTCCATTTTTGTTTTTCAATATTTTCTTCATAATTTTGATGTGCATAATAGAAATTCTTGATTCAGTATCAGTTGGAAGAGAATTCATTCCATTATTTCGTATAATATATGAGTTCAATGTAAATGAAGCGAAAAAAATCATATTACATATTTTCTCATTCATTTGATCAGATTTTCCTATTTAACAACTTTTTTTAAAAATGAAAATTTGAACTATAGTTTTTATGGAATCAATGAACTAAATGAAACTTAATGTATACCTTTTTATGCAAGAAAAAAAAAGATAAGGTATATTACTTGAGTTCTGAATTATTTAAAAAGATGCTGTCTGCAGATGTCTAGAATAATAAACCAAAGATTAGTCTTTTTATTTTTCAACTATGAAGAAAAGAGTCTTTTCTTTAAAAAGTTTATTTCCATTAAGTTTTTATTATATTTAGCTTGTTGGTTTTTCCTTGTAATTCTGATAAATGTAAGTATGTATTTCATTTCCGTTCACCAGAAATACGTAAATCATTAGATTTATGAGTGTTTTTTATTACCAAGAATTTGTAATTACATAAGACATTGAAATGTAACTCATTTTCAACCTAAAGGATGAATCTATTTTGACCTCAAGGAAACGACAATGGAGTCAATTAATCTTCATTTATGATTAATTAAGACCGCAGAGTCCATGGAAGAATTATGTCACAATTCTGAATAGAAACGTTGTGCATTTTGGAAGGAACTATTTTATTTTCATCCGAATTTCAAAAGTTTTTATGAAAAGATAAAATTATGCAAAATTCAGCAATCCAACAAAGATAGTGATGATATAATTCAATAAACTGAAGAGGTTATTAAATAATTATTTGTAAAATCAAAGGAAAACATACAGGGTCTTTATAAATTTCATGATCTATCTATAGGTACGCCTAAGTGTTGTTTGATTTTTATCGATCAATATTATTTAGTACTTACTTATTTCTCATTTTCACTTGAGTTTAACGAATTTCTAACAAAAGAAGAAAATAAAATACGCTCTATCTTTATTTTGATTTTGCTATAAAAAATAGTTTGTCTGTAATCTGACCACTAGTAATCAGCAATTAATCGATCGATATTTCATGGGGTATTTCCGGAAAACTAGGAACAATGATACTTTCAAGTGTTTGTATCAATGTTCTCTCGAGTACTCCACTCATTATTTTTCGGCGGGAACTAATCTTATTTCAAACAAAGAAACTCCGACTTAAAAGAGTCAATATTGCAAAAATTTTCGATAGACCCAGCAGAATTTAATTGTCATGGAAAATAGAACAAATAGAAACTTCATTAGATCAATCAAGATCTAACATAATATGGGGTTTTTATAATTATTGATTGTAACACCGCAGGTACCTTTGTAAATTGTTTATCTTATCTTTTCTTACAAGTTTTCTACAAATATATAATTCCAGTAACATGATTTAATTTCTTTTGTTTTAATTAAAGTTTACATTAGGATTATAAATATTTATTATAATCCGAAGCCAACTGCGCTGTTATAATCATTTATAGAGACCCTAAATAATACATAAACAAAAAATCCTCAGCTGAAGTCAGTGCAAAACAGGGTACCATACTATTTTATGCATATCAGAGCGATATTGAATGCGATTTTTGAATCCAAAACGAAAAATCGAAGCAGAAAAATGAACCAGAAAATCGAAATGGTTAAAACTCTATCAAATCAATTCAAAATTAACAACCCAATGCGAAAATAAATCGGTTACTTCGGGTAAAGCTCTCAAGCCACCCTGAAATTCAAATATGGCATTTGGAAATCAAACTCACCCTGAAAAACTCGAGTTTCTAGGACATTCCCTTAGAAATTTTTCGGCTCAAAATTCGCATTTGGGCAAAACATTTGGGCAAAACGATATAGCATTCGTTTAAGTAGGACGAGCTCTCCAAAAGCAATGAGTAAAATACTAATGGTCTGATTGCTGTACCTACTCCCCATTTTATTATCTCCTTTCCGAATATGAAAGTTTTTTTTCAATTTACACGTATAAAACTGTAGTTTAGGAAAATTAATTGATGGTCAAACAATCATACGATACCTTCCAGTCATTATCTCCAAATATCAATTGGATTTTGGAAAATTCAGTCTTTTAATAATAAATAATGGAAATTTCCAAGTAAAATTGATCTACCTTGATCGAATTGATAAAGACCAAATTGATTATTCTACAATGAATTAGATTGGAAATAATCTCATTATGTACTCATACCACGACTATCTAAATTTCATTTATTGAGTCTGATTATGTATTGATCAATGCATGAATGAATTGATTAGGTATCACTGATCTAGTTCGTCTTGGAAATGGATTCCAACGAGGTTATTAATTTCACATTTCATAATAATAAATAAATAAATTATTAAATACAAAAATAATATTAGCACCCGATGTGCTGATGTGCAATTATCTCCCCTGTTTCACCGCATTCGCAACTAGAACTCTGAACTAAATTCTCTATGAAAAGCATGCTTTTACAACGTTCATGATCTGTTCTTATACGATTAAGAACAGTCCATATTTTCCTTGGAAGATCAAATCCAGAATGTGTTTTACTCAAATTTCCGAATTGCTATATCGTTTTCATTTGTCGTCAGAAAATAATTAGACCAAAAAGTATAATATTTGATCGATTTTTTCGATTAAAATTCGGTGTATTTCCGGATCCGGTCAATGGATTTCGCCCATTAACGATCATGGGCGAAACATATTTGTTTATTAAAATTCCAGGCGTACCTACCATTCAAATTAACTCCTTCCTGGGTAAATTATTGCGATTTATTCATTATCTTAGAATTTGAAGGTCCACTTATGGTTCTGCTTGTTGGGTATGAAACGAATAACCTTACACTTTAATCTGGAACTACTTCGAATCAACGACCTTAAATTGAATATGTTATTAATTTGCAATCGAAGAATTTAATTCGAAAAAAAATGCAAATAACATGGTGATTTTCAGTGTTTTTCCAATGCAAAAATATCTGTAATTTCACGATTTTTGGTCGCAATTGAACTCTATTGATTATATTATTAGGCTGAGTATCTACTAGGTAGTCTAGAATCAATCTTTGTCTGCTATTCTTTCAGGAAATGTCTGGATTTTCATAGCGAAATCATCAATGGATTTATTTACATCCCAATCCCAGATAATAAAATCACGTGAACAAAAATTCAATAATTGAATAAGGTTTCTGGATTTGATTTTCTAAGGAAAATATGGACTGTTCTTAATCGTTTAAGAACTGGCCATGAACTTACTTGAGAGTCCTAGTTACGAATATTATTTTGTATTTTAATGATTTATTTATTTATTATTATGAAATGTGAAATAAATAACCTCTTTGAAATCCATTTCCAAGTCGAACTGGATCAGTGATACCTAATCAATTCATTGATGCATTGAGCAATCCATGAATCAGACTTAATAAATGAAATTTAGATAGTCGTGGTTTGAGTACATAGTGAGATGATTTCCAATCTAATTCATTGTAGAATAATCAATTTGCTTTCTATCAATTCGATCAACTAAGTTCAAAATTTCATAAGGGAATTTCCGTTATTTATTATTAAAAGTCTGAATTTCCCAAAATTCAATTGATATTTGTAGATAGAATAACTCAAGGTATCGTTATGATTATTTGCCAATCAATAAATTTTCCTAAAATGCAGTTTTTATACGGGTAAATTGAAAAAAAACTTTCATATTAGAAAAGGAGATGATAAAATGAAGAATAGGTACAGCAATCAGACCATTAATATTTTACACATTGTTTTTTGAGCGCTCGTTCTACTTAAACGAGTGCTATATCGTTTTGCCCAAATGCCTCAAAGTTTCGAATTTTGAGCCTAAAATTTCGAAGGGATTGTCCTAGAGACTTGAGATTTTCAGGGTGAGTTCGGTTCCCAAATGCCATATTTGAATTTCAGGGTGGCTTGAGAGCTATACATGAAGTTACCGATTTATTTCCTCATTGGGTTGTTAATTTTAAATCTATTTGATTGAGTTTTGACCGTTTAATTTTTCTGATTCATTTTTCTGCTTTAATTTTTTGTTTTGGATTCAGAAATCGCATTCAATTTGCTCTGATATACGTGAAATAGTATAGCACCCAGTTTTGCACTAACTTCAGCTGAGGATTTTTTGTTTTATGTATTGTACAGGGTCTCTAAAAATGATTATAATAGCGCAGTTGGCTTTGGAATATTTTAAATATTTATATCCTAATGTAAACTTTAATTTAAACAAACGACACTGTGTAATTTCGAAAGAAATTGATTCGTTAAGTAGCCAAATCGTACGGGGTGTTCCATTAAATATGCCCATTTGAAATTTTTGTTCCTCGATATCTCAGACAAAACTACACCAATCGATATGAAATTTTGCGGCCACATGCAAGATGCTCATTATAACCCTCATACGAAATTTTGTGGCCATAGTGTAAACAGGACCATAAAAAATTCAATTGGAATATTGAAAAGAAGAATCTTTATATTTCCACAACAAGATATCCGATTCGAGTGAAATTTATTTTGTGAATGAAGATTGATATACTGAATCTCCATGCAAAATTTCAAGAGGATCGCATCACATAAACTATAGATTTTTTTTATTATTGATTTTTTACATTTTTCGTTTTTTGAATATGTAATTTCCAGAATATTATTACGAGTTTGCTGAGATTTTGTATTCATATACTTAGCATGAATCTCAAGTCCTATACAAAATTTTGAGGTAATAGCATTATTGCTCCACCAATGAACGATCTCTCAAAAACAACTGCTCAGGGCTTTTCTCAATTTTCTTAGCACCATCTCGCAGAAATAAATTATTTTTTTCATCTCATACACTCCAATCGCATGCATACCTAATTATCAAAAATAATGCAAATTGTTGATATTATTATTCTTTATTATAAACCGTATAATCCCTGACCTTGCCTGATAAATAACCAATTAAAACTATTATTCAATTTCATGCCCCCTCCTAGATTTATTAGCGGATTTGATTCATAGATAATTCACTTTTTCCGACAAACTTTTTTTTTATCTGATACGTGTAGCTATTGAATTTGTGCAAATTTCTTCGAGTGTTCTTAAAACTGTGACTTTGAAATCAATATCACTGTTTTATCTTTTTACCGGCCATATCATTCATCGTAATAGTTGATTTCAAATCAAGGCTGTTTAAATAAATAGGGGATACGAGATGGTCGGGCTCAGTTTTTCTTGTAGCACACTACGAGTGATATCTTGTGAATTTTGTGATCAGACATCTTGAGAAATGCCACCTGTATCTGCTTCTGTTTGTGATCCTCTGGCCTCTTCGAAAATCGGTGTGTACAATTTTTGATTTAATTTTATTCCCTTATTTTTTTGACTCCTTTTTTCCCTGTACAAAAATCTTGCACATAATTTCATTTTCAAATTTAAATATTATAACTAAGATGAAATATTTTCTATTTTTCTACAGTATCTCTAATGAATAATAAATATGAAAAAAAATTATTGAGACATACATATTTTGAAAATTTAAGTCAGCTCCATCGAAAATTGGTGGTTAGAATTTATTTTTCCATTTTAAACCCTTAATTTTCTGAAATCATTGTTACTCTGTACAAAAAATCTTGCTCAAAATGTCCTGTCATTCTCAAATTTTCATATTTAAAATAAGATAAAATATCTTCTATCCTTCTTCAGTATTCCTAATAATAATAAATACAAATAAATGATTTATTGAGACATAAATATGGTTTGCTTTATTTGATTATTTTGTGCAGAGTTCCAACCTTCAAAATCATTGTTACCCTGTACAAAAACCTTTGCACGAAATTCCTGATTTTTTAAGTTATTGTTAATCTGTAAAAAAATTCTTGCACCAAAGGTCCTGTCATTTAAGAATTTGAATATTATGACTGAGATAAAATATCTTCTATCCTTCCACAATATTCCTAATAAATAGTAAATAAGTATAAATGAAAATGACATACATATTTTGCAAATGTTCGTCAGCCTGTTCGAAAATTGATGCGTAAATTTATATTTCAATTTCATTTCCTTAATTTTTTTAATCATTGTTAATCTACAGAAAAATTCTTGCACAAAAGTCCTGTCATTTTCAGATTATGATTTTATAACTAAGAAGATAAAATATCTTCAACATTCCACAGTGTTCCCAATAAATAATAAAATAAATATAATAAAATGATTTATTGAGATAAATATTTCGAAAATGTTCGTGGAACTCTTCGCAAATTTGTGTGTAGAATTTTTATTTTAATTTTATTTCCTTATTTTTTCAAAATCATTGTTTCCCTGTACAAAAAATATATCACGAAAGTCCTGTCATTTTAAAATTTGAATTTTATTTCGGAGATAAAATATATTCTATCCTTCAACAATATTCCTGATCAATAATAAATATAAGTGAAAAAGACATCAATATTTTGCAAATTTTTGTCAGCCTGTTCGAAAATAGATGCGTAAAATTTATATTTCAATTTTTTTTCCTTAATTTTTTATGTCATTGTTAATCTGTAAAAAAATTCTTGCACAAAATGTCCTGTCATTTTTAAATTGGAATATTAAAACCAAAGATATTTTACATTATCACATTATCTATTATTATTTGTAAAATATCTTTGATTAAAACTAGATAAAAAAAGTCTTCTATCCTTCCACAGTATTCCTAACACATATAATAATACATAAAGATAAATAATAAAAAATTATTATTTAGAAATAAATTTTTTGTAAATATTCGCCAGCTATTCTTCGAAAATTGGTGTGTAGAATTCACAAAAAATCTTGTACAAAAATGTCCTGTCATTTTCAAATTTTAATATTATAACTAAGATAAAATATCTTCTATCCTTCCACAATATTTCTAATACATAAAAATAAAATGATTTGTTGAGACATAAATATTTTGAAAATATTCATCAGCCTTTCGAAAAATGTAGAATTAAAATTTCAACTTACCAGTTCTGTGATTCCTTGAAATGATTGTCTTTTCACTTTCGTTAATTACTTTGAATGATTATTTTTGTGCAGAGTTACAACCATAATAAATAATTAAAATTTCAAATTATGTATGAAATCAAAGCAAAGTGAAAGTTTTCACATCATTAGCAAGCTATAATTTTCTGATGATATAAGTAGGTAGTACCGAATGATACTTTTTGAGATAAACAAAACTAATATTCCTTTAAACTTTCATAAATATATAATACACTGAGTAAATTCAATTAATAAGATTCAAAAACTGTATTATTATTATTTGTTTGTTCTCTTTTCATTTTCAAATAGATTTCGAACTTTCAGAAATTCTATTTCTATTTTTCAAATAGATTTCTAACTCTATAAAAAATACATATTTATTTTCAATATATAATTTAGTTCTTATCTGTTAAAAAAGGCAAAAAGGCAGTAATATTAATTTAGAAGCAAATGCGCTTTTGTTGATATTGGGAACACGTTAATATTCACAAATTTGAATATCCTGAAAGCAGTTTGTATTGTTCTATCCATTTATGAATCAAGAATTTCTGTTCAAATCTTAAACCTACCCAGAAAAAAAACTGACAAAAGTGAAGATAAATATGGTTTGTAATATTTGTATAATGTTCATGATAAAAAAAACTAAAATAGTAAATGTCAACACAATAAATAAATCTAAGAAAATATGAATATCCGACAAGAACTTCTATGCACAGATCAAGATTTATCAGAAAAAAAATTGGCATTTTATTGACAAACGCAGTTGAAAATTTCTGAATAAAATTTTGAGTTTTCCATTTAATCATTTAATAGCCACGTATAAAGAGATCAACTGAAAACTTGAACTTCAAACTGTTGATAGTGCATATTCTATTATTCTAGGATTAACAGATTTCATAATTTGAGATAGATTAAAAAACTTAGGTATATCTGAAGGGCTTGATTACATTATTATTTCGGAATAATGAATTTCTGATGTGATAGTTTTCAGGAATATCAATCAATTCTCCGAAATGTATAGAATAATAGAACATGGATATTCTTAGTTCTCAGAGCGATTGTTGGTTAATTTTCTATAAAAAAGATTATTTGATTACCCAAAAATGGTGTGATTAATATTGAAATGAGTGATAAGAAACTCAACATCCTTACGTTGATAATAATGGCTATTTTCAGATTTGAAAATTAATTGGAATTAAAATTAGCTAATTTGTCGAAATTTTTATTTATGTATTTTCATAACTTCAAATTATAATGAACAAAACAAATAGATGTTCAGTTCTGAGCGTGTAAATCAGAAAAAACTTATAAATAGATATTCTGGTTTCAGTAAAAGGAGAATGTCCCATCAAAGAAGTGAAACAAAGTAACGGCTCTACCGATAGAACAAATGAATTGCCAGAAATGACAGCATGCTACAAGACTATTTTAAAATCTGTAGGAGAAGATCCAGAAAGGGAAGGTCTCTTGAAAACTCCAGAGAGAGCTAGCAAGGCATTGATGTTTTTCACCAAAGGATACTCACAAAGTGTAGAAGGTAAGAAGTGGTCAATCAATGTTAGGATTGTTGTGTTTTTAACAATATCTGACAGCAGTGAATAATAACTTATTATTCACTAGTGATCAATGAGTATTATTATGGCCAAGCAAACAGACGTATAATGGATAGATTATAAAATCGTCGTGGATGTATGTGTTTTTTCAATATAAATGTTAGATATCTCACATTTTTGTCCAGCCTGTAACTTTGAAACGAATCGGTTTTTCAGTAGTCATATAAAAACAAAATATTCTTAAAAAAGTTCAAAGAAATAGCCTTACAACGTTGGGCGCAAGTTTATCAATCATCATGCCTGTATACGACCAAAAAATCGAAATTTATTAGAAAAATTTAAATCATTTCAGTAATTCCAAAATGATTTTTACAGAGGTACTAAATGACGCCATCTTTACTGAAGACCACGATGAAATGGTTTTGGTGAAAGACATCGAAATGTTTTCTATGTGTGAACATCATATGGTACCATTTTATGGTAAGGTGTCCATCGCCTACCTACCAAGAGGTAAAATTTTGGGGCTCAGCAAATTGGCAAGAATAGTAGAAATATTCTCCAGGCGGTTGCAAGTACAAGAGAGAATGACCAAACAAATTGCCCAAGCAGTTTTTGATGCTCTAAACCCAGCCGGTGTAGCAGTATGTATTGAAGGAGTGTAAGTTTCTGAAAATGTTTATTTTTCTTTATTGAATCCAACTGATAACCTTCTTCAAGATACTTCGGAATTCTGAATCAAAAACAAAAAATCCAAGCAGAAAAATTAACCAGAAAAATAAAATGGCTAGAACTTTATTAAATCGATTTAAAATTAACAACCCAAGTAAAAAAATAATCGGTGAAAACTTTATATGGAACAATTATTCATGAGATGTTTTATTGTCTCCTCTGCTTCTCCGCGTTCGCAACTGAATTCCATTTGAGGAGCTGTTTTAATATGATTAAGAACAGTCCATATTTTCCTTGGAAGATCAAATCCAGGAACTTTACTCGAGTAGAGTTGGTGTTGATTTTATTGTTCCAGTTAATATTTGTTTATTAGAGTTGCTTTTTATAGTTTTGTAACATTTCTTTTTTTCTCTTTACAGTCATATGTGTATGGTTATGAGGGGAGTCCAGAAAATAAATAGCAAAACAATAACATCCACAACATTAGGAAGCTTCAAGGAAGACAGCAAACTAAGAAAAGAGTTTTTCCACTTGGTACAAAGTTGAAGGACTACTACCTAGAAGAAGGGCTGTGATAAAACTGTAATCAATAATTTATATAAGTTTGGTCGAGTTGAATACTTCATAAAAATGTTCTAGAATAATTAAGCTCGGCATTGTATTTAAAATTATTGTACGTACTAGAGAATCTATTATTTTAGATTAC
This sequence comes from Propylea japonica, assembly GCA_013421045.1. Classification (NCBI taxonomy): domain Eukaryota; kingdom Metazoa; phylum Arthropoda; class Insecta; order Coleoptera; family Coccinellidae; genus Propylea; species Propylea japonica. The sequence continues at coordinate 20,549 of JACDNR010000816.1, read as the reverse complement.
GTTGAAAGAATTTGTTGTGCCAAATTCTTATGATGAAATGGAAAATGATTTTTTTCTGAAATATTTTATCCAAAGTAAACTTACGAGTATGTCTACTGAAAATCATAAGAATGTATTTATGTATTTGAATAAAGTATGAAACAGAAATATGAAGCGTTTTAAATCCAGATATTTATTTCTTGAAAAAATTACAAATATATGTATAATAATAATATTTAGGTGAATAAACGGATTAATCACTGAGACATATAGTATTATTTGGTAATATTTCCCCAAATATTTGAAGTATGATTACTGTAGAAACTATCAATATTAAGTACAGTCTGAGGGCTGATTCGTAGGTCCTAAACTTTGAATTCTGAGTTTAATTTTCGTCCAACCTTTACAACAATTCTTTTTTTAATTCACTGAGGTAATTTCCGTAAAGTTTATGAAGATGAGACTCATGGGACTTAAATAGACACCTATATACTATCACTTAAAATTCAAAGTAATTAATACTCAATTAAAAAGCATAATTAGAGGGGATGACAATTCACAACTTAGTGACCGTTGTAAAACGTGATTCAACATTCAACCAATGAGATTAATGCTGACGCGTACGTCACACTCAACCGCCAATTCTGATCATTTAAATTTGCTATCTTATTTTGGTGATTTCAATATTTTTCTTAAAAGCCTAAATACGAAATTAAAACGGGTAAACGGTATAAATTTCTGGGGGTCTATTATTTCTTAAATGATTTTTTTCTGGAAATGTCCATTGTCAAAAAGCTTCGTAAGATAGAGAAAGTAGTGATTATTTGAAGCGGAAAACATTAGGGGGTGGATTGACAGCAGAAAAGGGATATGAAAAGCGTGAATAGAAATAATGAGGCAAGGCAGAGTGGTGCTGGAGACTAGAAATAAGTCGCCAGAAGGAAGGATAAATATCAGCGTACCAAAAAGATAAGTGGGTCGACAATTTACATCATGAATAAGAACATCAATGATGTTTAACAGGCTTTAAACTTATATGGAAGAAAGAGATTAAAAAGTTCTGATTTTATTATTGAAAATCCTGAATTTCCAGTTGATTCGATCTCGAATATGAAATGAAGCTATGTTTCTTCGTTGATATCCCAGCTACCAAGCTATATTTTGTTCAAAGAATTGGAAAAACATTTTTATGATCTCTCATGCCTTCAGAATTAAAAACGAGCTTTATCCACGACTACTGAGTATATATCTTGAAGATTTTTCCATTTTACGACCGTGACAAAACCTTTCTATTACAAGTGGGAAGTCAAGTTGACACTTGGGAAATTTTTGGCGAACTTGTCCAAAGAATACTGAAGAATAATCAATCTAAAGTATATAATTTTAGAGCTAAATCTATGAAGCATCTTTCCACAGTGAATAATAACTCATTGTTCACTTGTGATTACTGGGTATTATTATGGCTGATGATGAGTGGATTATACAATAGTCGTGGTTATATATAAAAGGCCTTTTTTATGCATTGCTGCTCAATTTGTCTAAATGTCGTTATTTCATTGTTGTCTGCACTGCAAGCTCCTGAGGTCAGAAGCTGGACTGGTAGCTCCGCCACTGGCAATAGACAATTAATATTAATAATTATGGAAATCATTGCAGGTACGTCAACGTACCTATATCTTGTTTCGAAATTGTGTGGTTTCAGTTATAGGAATCTGTTGGTTATTTCTGATATTTTTATTTTTAGCTATAGATGACGCTGGCTCATTTATCAGTGAATTAATAATCTGTGGTATCTTATCATGGGTATTGGCTTTCGATTATTTATACTTATGGTTTTATTCTTTCGAGATTGTTCGCGAAAACTGATACAATTTCAGAAGTGAAAGTATTCCAAATCATTAAAATCCATTTTTGTAACTTTCCTTGATGTACTCACAACAAAAAATAGTTCTTAATATTACGCTTTCTTGAATTTTCAACCACAACTCAACCAATCAATTGTGGTCGAATTGTTGAGAACATCAATTTAGATGGGAATTGTTTATATTGGGAAAACTTTGAAGGACATTTCCAATGGTTTTCATTGAAAATTATGTTAGAAATAATGAACCCACAAAAATTCACAGCAATCATCTGTTTTTTGTTTGGTAGTCAGGTTTTCGAGAAAAAATTTACTTTTGAAATGCCCATTCAAATTTAATCCTTGAGAACTACTGGATTCATTCCCTCCATTCTACTCTCTTTCGAATCTCAATCATATTCTAAAAACTTCTATTTTTTGAGTCGTTCTTTCAGAAAGTTAACGTCTTGGCGCCCAATCACTCTCAGCACAAAACAAAAAATGACCAAAACGAGAGCAATACTTCTCAGCTTGCTAAACCTTCTGACTCCCCTCAGTACTTTCTTAGATTGTACTATCTATGGGAGATGATAACACTTCAGTAGAGTCCTGTAGGGTCTTCGAAACTCAGAAGATTCGAAAAATCATCGTTTGGAAGGTCATACTTGGTCTAGAACACCCTCCTGGTCAAAGGGCAAAGAATTAAAGGTATAATGTCTTAAGTTTTAACTCTGTAAAAACGACGAGACAGGGTTTTTTCTACTGAGCTCTGGTATCATACGAAAAGCAGTATGGTTCGCCGTTTTGCAGTAACCTCAGCTAGGGTTTTTTGTTTTATGTATCGTATTATGTAAGCTCTTGGTTCGAAAGAATACATATCTACACTGTCATAATTTTGGCTAGAAAATGTTCTCGAGACTTTTACAGTGCATAGTGAATATCTCTGTAGTTGAACGAACTACTGAAGTAGGCCGTGACCGTCAATTTGCTTCATTAAAATATTTAAAACCATAGGAGACATGCATGTGTCCCATAACTTCGAGCATCTCCTATATATACTATACTGTATGTGACTGACGCTTTAATGCACGTGGGCTGTTATTCAGTTAAGCTCATCATAAATTTCACGTATGAGTTGCTTTTATCTCGGCATAAGTCACATCTAAGGTCATCTTTTCTTACACCAAGATGATATTGATAGTTGGGTATGAAATATTGCAATGATCATTTCTTGATGCTCAATAGTTCTCACAAAAATAAGAATTGAATTCAGTAAATGGGGTTTCTTTTATGTGGTAGCATTAAAATTGATGTTATATAATATTTATATGTAAATAAAATGGAACTTCCATATAACGAACGTCTGAATAACGAATTTATCTGTAAAACGAATTTCGTACAAGACATTGCACCTTGAACCCAAATTCCATGTTTAAAACACCCTTTAAAACGAAGTAAATTCTCTCTATAACGAAATATTCAAAGAACATCACTCTTTGAATGGGTATTGGTAAGAAGGTATAAGGCTGGGTTTTTTCCGAAAATTTTCCGGACGTACGTAATAAATCCCGACCTTAAACTAAATCATTACGGCGGGCAGAGAGGTCCTTCTGAAACAGTTTTAAATACACACCTGGCTGTTTGGTTTCAATCTAACCATTACGCTAGTGTGAAAGTTGTGCGAAAATGTCGAAAAGGAAGTGCTTAAGTTTGAATGATAAACTTAAATTTATCAGTGAAGTCGACCGCGACATTGCCGACTGACGACTTTAGAAACAAATTTTGTGAATAACGAAATTTCTTTATAACAATAACAAATTTTTTTTGCGGATTTAACGCTTTCGTTATAGGGAAGTTCCACTGTATTTGTTTCATACTAGGAATTTCTACAAAATATAACATTCCATTTTTACCACCACCCCTCATAACGAAATGAAAAATACAAGTTAAAACTATAGAAATACAAGAACATTCGTCGATAACATCAATAAGTAATAATAGTCCAAATAATTATAGATATAAAAAATTCCTTGCGTATAGATATGTATTCGATGTTCACTGAGAATTCGCAGATTGTTCTGTATTATTGATAAATTCAGGGTTTCCTCATTTAAAAGTGTCCACCCTTAATAACTCGACAACGAATAAGAGTTTGTGAAAAACTCAGACAGGACGATTTTCGATACAGGGGGACATGATCTGGGATACAGAGCTTGTTTCTACAAGCAACTTCCTGAAAAGGGTTGTAACCCTATCAAGAATTTGAAAAGGGAAAAATTTTGTAGCACCTTTGATTAGCGAATAAAGTTAATATTCACAGAGTGACTTGTTACATTTTGTTGGAATAGTAAATTCGTATATAAGCGTTCTCGGATACTTACTCGGGTTAACTCGATTCCTAACCTTCGCGTTCGTTTACCTAACCCGAACATCCAACCCGTGTTCGGAAAGTACGGTGCTATGAACTCGATCACTGACTCAGGTTGATCTATCGTAACCCTACACGGGAGCAGGATCGTAGAGTCACCGTATGCGCACTGCAGTTCAATTTTGTATTTGAAAAAGGCGGGAATAAGTCTTCTACTCTTTTCTTAGTAATTTCATATATTCTATTCCTAAAAATTATGCGAAGAGAAGATAATTTGGCTCAGTGTAAAATGTGTGGTTGCAAGAGCCGAGACAATTATGTGAAACACCTTCATTATAACTTTGTATGCAGATCTTTCTGTGTTAAAACTGAAGTCTACTTTACTTCTTCAACATAGGTACTCAAAGATTACATTGAACATGCGAGGGTACACCAGAAATTAAAAGAAAGATTTTACAGAAGCCAATAAACCCAAGCAAAGCTAGAGACAATCAATAGATAAACTGGAACTGAAAAATCAAATTCTCTACTTCTTCAACAAAGGTACTGAAAAATAACATTAAACATAGAAGGGCACACCAGAAGTTATAAGAAATATTTCACGAAAGCCAATAAATGGAAGAAAAGCTAGAGACAATCCGAAAATAAACTGGGACTGAAAAAATAAATCCATAAAATATTTGATTATGTTATCGATACGACTGTCACTTGAAATCCTAAACCTGATGTGTTCGTAAACTTAGAACCCGGGTCCGTGATCAGAGTAGATCCGTCACGTGAGCTAATGGATCGAGTTAGTAATCCCGAATAAATTTCCGAAAACACCTAAGCTTTGTATCCCAGATCATGTCCCCCTGTCATTAAAAATCGACCTTTCAGAGTGTTTTCACCATAGAGATAGAATAGAGAAGAGACGCTATGATATACAATTGTGGAAGGAAAAATGGAACCACTGGGCGGGGCGTATATATGACCAATATGGCTGAAAGTTCAGGGTTGAATTAAGTTGCCCGTTTTTTCTGTTTACGAATTTCAGCCAAAAAATACGACGTTTTGGTCTTTAGGAATCCTGTTCAAATAAGGTCAATTGAATATCAAATAAACAAATTTTCTTCAGGCGATATATGCACATATAAAAAGATATCAGATTACCAAGACATACTAGCAAAAATTCGAATGCGGATCTGTTCAATACTCATCCCTACCTGTGATATGTTTTTCCTCTAATTTTTTCTTATCTAGCTGTCTCTTATCTGCTTGAAGAAAGCCTTACAGCACACGATAACCATTTTTATTATTGTTTATTAAGCACAAGAAATCTAAATTTAACTTGAAAAAGGTACAAAAATCACTATTTTTAGAAAAAAATTCAATGATTGTCAAAATTCGACGTATGGCAGTAATATGGCGGATCTGATACCACTTTCATATCATTGATAGCAACTCTATACTATTCTATCTCTATGGTTTTCACAAATTCTGATTCGTTGTAGAGTTATTGAGAGTGGACATTTTTAAATGAGACACCTAGAATTATATGATAATACTAGTTCCTTGCGTACATTAAATTTTATTGTTTTCAATCTCGACCCAAGTAATATTTGAGCGATCATCATTTCTATGAGGTTTTATGAGGTAATCGTCTCTTTATATCTGTTTACAAAAACATAAAATAGCGTTAAAATATAAATTGTTTACACAAAGCGGTTGCTGACTGGAACGCGTCAACTGAGCCCATATTTATAATTTTCAAGTGAGAGGCTGTCTTTAGATAAGAGAACATTTCTGAATGACCATGTATGAATATATCAATTGACCTACTTTCCTGCAATTGTTAACGTGTGACTATACACGATGTTCGAGTTTTAATTGGATAAGGAATTTGATTGTTTGAATCGAAATCGTACTCGAAAAATTCGTTTCAAAATTGAATTCTTCCATTTCCTGTACAGATGAATGAATGGAAATTGGCTAGAAACGGAAGTTCCCAAGGTTTAACAAATACAAGATCATGATACAAAATCGGTGCTTGTTCAAGCCAGAGTTTCATCTGCAAGAGAAGAGCAATATTTCACTCGAAGGAATCGAAGGTATCAACCCTCTGAAGTCATTTTTTGAGGACCTATTGACATTATTTTTAGTTTCAACCAGTACCATATATAAACGGCAGGATTCCTAAATGTAAGGGCAAAAGCATCTTAAAAAGTAACTCGGCTACCACCTGGATATAGAGCTACCCGTCAGCAATAGGCAGAAAATCACCAAGACTGACTTTCACTACATATTAGGGCAAAACAAACACACTCTATTATTCTAGGAACAAAATCGGAAAATAAAATAACTCAGATTTAATGGATACTCTATTCGAATTCACGATTTATCTTTTTTGATGCACTTTTGAGCTCTTGTTCTGCCGAGTGCTAAATCGTTACACGGCCTTCAAACCTGTTTTTAGAAGGCCGTGGTCGTTCTGATCAAATGTCTGTAATTTTCGACTTTTGAGCCGAAAATGGTCTCCTACGATAAGGTTCGACTCCCTGATGACGAATCCGTGGTCGCCGTTAGCACGATAACTTTCGAAGGGATTGTCCTAGAGACTTGAGATTTTCAGGGTGAGTTCGGTTCCCAAATGCCGCGGTTCAGTTCGTTAACCAGCCAAATCGTACAGGGTGTTCCATAAAATATGGCCATTCAAAATTTTTGTTCCTCAATATCTCAGACAGAACGAAACCAATCGAAATGAAATATCCGATTCGAATGAAATTTATTTTGTGAATGAGTATTGATATACTGAATGTTCATGTAAAATTTCAAGGTGATCGCATCATCAGAACCATAGAATTTAATTTTTTTAATTGTCAAGTTTTCACCTATTTAAGTTTTTGAATAATTTCCAGAATATTATTCCGATCGTGCTGAGATTTTGCATTCATATACTTAGCATGAATCTCAAGTCCTATACAAAATTTTGAGATAATAGCCTTATTGCACACCATCAAAGAACGAACGCTCAAAAGCACCTGCTCAGTGCATTTTTTTGATCCATTTTTTAATGATGTTTCATTACTTTAACTAATTTTTCTGTCACTGTATTCCAACGTAAAGTGATAGATAAACAAATCTATTAGACAAAAAATATTCGGTTGTAGTTTCGTAATAGATTTGATAGATTATAACACTCTTTATCACAATACACATAACATTTTGCCAATTGCAAATCTATTAAATCTCATCAGAATTAATCCAGATATAATAAATTAATTGATTCAGCAATTAATTAAAAATAAAAAATCCACAGATCATTCTGATTGAGATCTGTATTGCGATATGAAATAAAACTTTTTTTCACTCGTAATTCAAAGAGAAATCATAAAGTTATGATAAACTAGGGATGAAGTCAATGAATCGAAACTGGTGTGTTTGCCATGTTGCAAAGCAAGTTCTCACAATGAATGAACATTTATATCGGATATTGAGTTCATTAACAAATTGTGTTACGTTACAGGCACTACACATTAGGTATTTGTTTCTGATGTGAATTAAAGTTTACGTTTGAATAGGAACGCGTCAAGTTTTCATCCTGTTGCATAAATAAGAGCAATTATTCCATAAGTCAGCGTTAGTTCATGTGTACTACACTGCTCAAAACAATTGATGGAACAGAAACAAATCAGAACTTTTCAGTATTTTGTATAACTGTTTTACCCAAGGGCGTAGCCAGGGGGTGTTTTGGGGGGTTCAAAACCCCCCCGAAATGTTTCAGAGTTATTTTTTTGTTGCAAAATAATCTTTCATTTTGCACTTAAACCAACTTATCTCCGAAAATTTAGTTAAAATTATCAATTCATATCAGCAATATGGATGATATTAAAGTTCATTCCATTTCTAGAACATACTATCCAACAATTAACTGATAGATTTTCTAAACACCCGAAATTAATATCAGCCTTATCTGGTCTGCTACCACAGAATTTTAACAGAGAATATGAATTAGAATAAGACGCATTATCGATGTATTCTTCACTACTCCCAGAAAAAAATAAAAACGTAATTAAAGCAGAATTTGAAATATGAAAAATCTCAATGAACACCATTTCAAAATAGGCTTTAGAATGCTTAGATAGTGCAATCAGAATATGTATCCGAACATCTACATCCTACTACAAATTTTAGCTACGATTGCAGTATCTACTGCTACTCCAGAAAGAATTTTCCCAGCTTGAGGAAATTGAAAATTACCTGCGCAATTCATCTAGCGAAACTAGATTGAATGGGTTGGCGCTTATGAATATTCATTATAGTGTGAAAATTGATGAAAATGAAGTGGTTGAGCTAGAAAAAAAGACGGATAGACTTTAACTGAAGGAATTCACCATAAAAAATATTGTTTGTGTTTTCTCACTGTTTCATTTTTAATACCTATTCATATGTTGTTGGCACTATTTTTGAGTAAAACATTAAAAAACTCTATTTAGTTTCAATGAAAGCACACATCCACACTAATTCCATATTATTCCTCCAGTAAGTATTGTTTGGGAAATAAATATTGTTTTTCAAGTTTTTGTTTGAGTGAATAAAATTAAATTCTGAAGCATATTTGAAAAATAGGTTTACTTAACCTAACCAGGAGTATCTATGTTGAATATTGTTTTCCGAAGTAGGAAAAGGATTATTGAATTCTTAAAACAACAAATACTTGCTACAGAAAGCGACCCTCACAATTCCCGGCACCTACAAGTCAATTGCCAAAATGTCAAAACCACCCCCCCCGAATTAATTCCTGGCTACGCCCTGGTTTTACCTCTTTTATCTACAACGATATGGAGGCCTTCTTTCAAATAAGAAAAGGTCTTCAAGGGAGTTCGTTTTAGGGGTATAGAAGCCATCCAAAATGAAAATTTGAATATTCTGAGAGCTATTGGATTCATTCTATTCTTTCATGGATTCAACTGTACTATGTTTGTAGTTCCATTGCAAACACGCGAAATGCCCTGTACATTTTTGATACTATCTTATATAACTTATACAACTCGATGATATGGAGCTGAGCCTATAAATAGTGATTAAATATCTTATATTTGATGCTAATGTTAAATTTGTAATTAATTTTTGTTCTTCTAGTTAAACCAGTGCTATATCGTTTTTCCCAAATGTCTGTAGTTCGATTTTTGAGCCGAAATGGTCTCAAAAGATAGGGTTTGACTCCCTTATGTCGAATCTGCGGTCAAATTCAATTCTGTCCGTGGTGCCGTCCGAAAAGATTGTCCCTAGAGACTGGTGAGTTTCAGGGTAACATTTTTGTGCCTCAATATCTCAGGCAAAACAAACCAATCGAAATTAAATTTGGCGACCACATGCGAGATGCCCATAATAAACCTCATGCATAATTCTGTGACTATAGTGTTAACAGAACCATAGAAAATCCATTGGAAGATTGAGAAGACGAATCTTTATATTTTCCATAACAAGATATCCGATTCGAGTGAAATTTATTTTGTAAATGAAGAATGGTATACTAAATTTCATGCAGAATTTGAAAAGGATCGCATGATCTGAACCATAATTTTTTTTTTAATTATGGATTTTATATATTTCTTTTTTGAATAATTTCTGAGACTTTGAATTGATATATGCAGCATGAATCTCAAGTCCAATACAAAATTTTCAGGTATAGCATTATTGCTTTTCCAATAACGAGCGCTCCAAAGCACCTGCTCAGGACTCTTTTAAATTTCTTAAATATCATTTCTTACAAGATATTGAAGGTGCAATAAATCAGAAACGATTATCAACTGAAAAAACTGTTGTCAATACATCAATTTTTCCATTATGAACGATAAAGCACTTATAGGTGAGTAATGCTTCCAAAAAGAACAATTGCTCCAAATTATCTAATCATAAAGATACTCCATATGAGCTCAGTGTTTTTATCATCAAATATGCACACAACAAATATTGAACACTGACTTGGCCCTGTTTTCAAAAAATTTACATCCTCATAAGCATGTCTTTTATTAGAAAAGAGAAATTCTCTTTGTTGTTCTTCTATATTTGGAATTCACGGTTGGTTTCATTCAAATCTACATGTGGATTCTTCGTTCTAGAAACTGAATCATATCAACCATTGTATTATTGTTTTTTGTTACTACACAAATTCATTCAATCTGACGAGCGCAGATTTGCGGAAACTTCCTGGATGACAATGAATTGAACATTTCATCATTTTCAATGGAAAACTCTAGGGTACGGTAAATAAAATACTGTTTTTTTTTTATTTTCAGTTGAAAGGTCCATGAAAATAACTTGTAGTGTGGTTAAATTAATTAGGGGATGTCTCAGGAATCCAGGATAACCCTAATGAAACGTAACAAATTTTGGAAAGAAATGGAAGACCCTTGTTCTTAAATACCAACCTAAAGGGAAAAATTATTCTCCGAATTTAAATAAGTTGAGGGTCAAAACAAGTAATACTCTTCTGAGACATGGGGTGTTATTCTTTCCTAGAATCGCTTTTCTTCTATGCTGAAAACTTTCAATATTTATTTCAATCCAAGTTTTGTCATGCTGAATAAATAAACTCCAAGTGTATTGCACTTGTAACCAAATGAGCCGATAAATTTCAATATGAAAAATTATTATCGACAGATTTTCGTTGCTCATACTCAATCACCTGCCATAATATTTATTCAATAGTTACAAACGTATCTAGTCTCTTCATTCTACAACTTGTTCTCAATAGTCAATAACATTAGTAATCGAAATTTCCCGAAAAAACTGAATCATATAGATACTACTTCTAATCACAATTAGCCTAGATTATCAATGAATCTTTCATCAATAGTTTCTGTTAGTCACTTTCATTAAATCAACGAATTCAAAATTCATTGTCAGAATTGTTGATGATGAAGATATTATTCAGGCAGATACTTGTATGAATGGCAGAAAAATTTAGAATATTCCAATTAATACAGTGGGATCAATCTTTTTCGAGCCCTTTCAAGAATGTAATAACTACAGTGAAACTTCCTTATAACGAAAGCGCTAAATCCGCAAAAAAATCGTTATAAAGAAATTTCTTTATACAGAAAATTTGTTTCTATAGTCGGCAATGTCGTGTTCGACTTCACTGATAAATTTAAGTTTATCGTTCAAACCTAAGCACTTGCTTTTAGACATTTTCGCACAAACTTTTCACACTAGCGTAATGGTTAGATTGAAACCAAACAGACAGGGATGTATTTGAAACTTTCAGAAGGATCTCTCTGCTCACCGTTATTATTTAGTTTAAGGTCGGGATTTATTACGTACGTCCGGAAAAATTTAGGAAAAACCCACCCTTATAACCTTCTTACCCTACCCATTCAAAGAGTGATGTTCTTTAATATTTCGTTATAGGGAGAATATACTTCGTTTTAGAGGGTGTTTTCAATATGGAATTTGGATTCAAGGTGCAATTTCTTGTACGAAACTCATTATACAGAGAAATTCGTTATATACAGACGTTCGTTTAGGGAAGTTCCACTGTAATTACTTTCTCATCGTACAGTATATATGTTTTGGTAAATCTCTACACTCCTTTCTCTATTCATTAGTGTACCAGAGATTTTCTCAATGAATTTTGTATTATTTCACAAAGAAACGAACAATATTTTTGATAATTCATATTTCGTAATTAAGGCAAGTGCTTATTGAAAATGCTCATAATGCAAACATCAGTTAAAAGATTCATAAAATAAAAATTTACTACCCATTTTCTTTATTCATCTACGTATTATTATTATCTCCGTTTATATTACTCTATTAATTGGGCACTATTAAAAGAAGAATATTGCGAGGAAAAATTAAAATCCAGTGAAAATCCATCAGTTTGAATCATTATACATTATACTTACTATAACTCTTTTTTGCACTGCTACTTTCACTACTTTTGTAAAATTTTGAAAATCAACCAACTCTGAATCTATTTTTGTGTGAATTATTTGTATCGTTTTTTTTTCGATCTTGAAGAAGCTTCATCAATCATTCAATCGTTTGGGGATCTTTTTTAGATTTGTGTTAGACGAAATTTGACTTCTCAGCTTCTCTCTGTTGAGCTAATTTTTGTTTTGTTGTCCTAATTCGAAGTTCAAATTAATTACTTCATTATTTAATTTGAAACAATCTGGGCGTAAGAAGTTCTGATCTACAACAATTAATGAAACTTGGAAATTTCTGAAAGAATAGAAGATTAGAAACATCTGTTGAACAATTCGAAACTACCAGTAAATCTATTTTGGAATCAGTACCTAGACTGTTAAAAAGGGTGTTCTGAGTTTAATGCCCCATTCAATGTATTTTTGGATTACTTCATAAATAAAAGCTCTCCATAGAGAATTGTCGTTGTATGTAGTTAAGAAGGAGCTTAAATACCGTCAAACGATTACAGGGTGTTGAAATTTCATTTAAAAACTGACTAAAAAAGTGCTACATACTCCACTGAGATATTGTAAACTAACAATGAATTATTTTTAAATTCTTCGTTCAATTTATGACAGAAAATCTTTTTTTGCCCTTTTTTCGTGTGAGGTACCGTTTTCATGTAAGGAAATGAAAACTCTTAACGCTTAATTCAGTGTTTGAAGGGTAGATTATTAATACGAAATTCCACAGTTTAGATCGAGGACGAAGAGTAAAGATAGTAGATATAAAACATTCAAAGCACGCCTATGCTAATATATCTTCCAAATCTGCCTCGTGTTTTTTCATTTGCATCAATTAACCATGGAAATTGAGCATGAATGTTACTCGCAATGAAAACGCTCATTAAAATAACCTTACTTTTAATTCGAAAATACTAATAATCTTTCATGACAAAAGGCACTTGAAATACAGTGTAAAAATAAAAACTTAGAACACAGCAGCTTCAAATTCACCTAAATACTAAATTGGAATATTAGAATTGAAAACTAATACTAAAATCACAAAATTTTACACTCTATTCGGTGGTTTTCATTGAAGAAATTTCAAGCTGCACTGTCGTGGATAAAATTAAGAACGAATTGTTATTTTACGATAGAGTCTATAAAAATTCTAAATTCCTTGAATTCCTTCAGTGAGAATCACTCATGCGACGAAAAAATTTTCATAACTCTAGGCACATTTCACACCACTTCCTTGAGAAATTATCACTAGATTTCTGAAATTCGAAACGCTGATATGAAAAAACGATACAATTTCAGTATAAATAATCGAAAAAATTACAAGGAATACGATATAAGAAATAAATGTTTCTCTCGATTTTTCAGAGAGCTGGATTTTGTTCAACGCAAATTTGAAATTCTATTTTCTTACTAAATCAACTTGAGTTCACTTAATTAATTTGATTATTATCATTGTTTTGCAGTAAAAAGTGCATATAAATAACAATTACAACATACTTCGGAATGAGAATATAAAATTTTCTAAAAAACTCTACATTATATACATAGTAAATATCCTTTCATATAATTATTATTTCGATCAACTCAATTCCATTGCCAAAAAATCTGTTGAAACCACGGAATATAATACAGTCTTTTTCATTACTGCCATCACAGAACTATGCATGCTTAAATATCAATAAATTGGTCCCCTAATTTGTGCTATGGAATGTCGTTTATGCAAAATCTGTTGAAATAAAAGTTACAAAATAAAACTATCAAAATGTGGCACTTTTACGATTGTTTCTAGGCAGTTTACGGCTAAACTCGGGGGCCATTACTTTATCAAACCTCCAGGGGAAGAAATGCATCTATAAATCAATATTTGTCGGTTCCTATTTCAATACAAAAATAGTAAATATTGCTTTGTTCTCGAGTTTGGATATGTATTTCAGTTCAAATAAGAAGATTTGAACTTTGATATGAATTATTAAAAATAATGGACCCCCTTAAAAGGATTTTAAACGGTTTCTTTTCCTTCCATCTTCTTGTAAATATCGGAAATGACTTCTTTGAAGATCAAAGTGTCAATATTTTTACCCAACTGATAAAGAATGAACCAATCCCCAATTTCACAATTATCTGAGATGACTTCGATCTGCTTTTGTGGAGCAATACGGCATTTCGTTCTCAGGAGATAAAGACGAAGTTTAGGTCCAACAATGACGCCACAACGATAAACTAAAGATATTCCAGACAGAATACTGAGGATAACAAACCAGAACCACAAAAGACGTAGATTTTCTCGTTAACGATATTCACAGGGAGTACACCAAAGTCCATCGAACCTTTGTACAGAACCAGATGGACGTATTTGTGGAAGGTACATTTGGTGACCTTGGGGAACACTTTAGCCATGGGATCATCTCTTTGTTCAGGGTCCATCTCGGAGAAACTCAACACGTCTGTGGCCATAAGTGCTGAACTCTCCTCCCAAAAGTAATCCATGAAGAAAATCTGTCCGACCACGTTGACGAAGTTAAGAACTTCACATATGAAGAATCTGAACGCGTAAAAGTTCTGCATGTGAAGATTGGTGATGAAGTAGTCAACTAAGATACCCTTGCGTTCGTTTTTGCATTTGGTCTCCACGATGGGAGCGTTGAGGTCAAGAACCAGCATCTTAATTCTTCCCCCTTCCCACGTCTTCCACAGGTATCTGGGAACATAGAAGAGCATAGCTTGGAAGAAAAGAGCAAAGCAGACCCACTGTAATATTTGTGGTATTTTAACTTCATCTTTGCCGTCTACATGGCTAGCTACACCAGGTTGTACTATGTCAATTCCAACACGTCCTGTAAGTCTGTTTGGTATGGTGTAAGTTGCTGAAATCCAGCAATACGTATCCATGACATCTGGGGGTATTTCGTCCACGATGCAGTCGATAGGGTCACCCGATGTATTGTCTGCTCGTAACACACAAAGAACGCTACCAATATGACCACAGAAGCTTTGTAATGGAGCCTGAACACATTGTTGTCGATGCACACGGCATCTATCTTCAAAAGGCCCTTTACAGAGCCGAACACGTCAAACATGGCGGATTATTTCACTTGTAACACCACACAAACGTTCTTCAATTGATAATAGGAAGAATTGGCACTAATCACAGAAATTCATCACTTTGTTTTATGCTCTAGCTTCGTTGGCACTCACAGTCGAAGCAAGCGTCGTTTTGATGCACAGCACAATCTACTGTACTGAGCTGAGAGGGGGAGAGACAGTTGAATAGCGAATAGGTTGAAAAGGGCATCCCTACTCCTATTTTGCAGTGGCGTGGATAGAGGGGGCAGCGTGAGAATAGGAATTTGTTCGGTCGGATTTCGTTTCGAATTGCTGTTATCTTTTATTGTTTCTAGAAATGTTTATTGGGAGCAATTCTTCGGTAATTCATATTTTATTGGCACTTTAATAGTACCTAGTAGAATTCTCGTTTCCGAGAATTCCCCAAAAATAGCTATTTAATCAACTAGGTTATTAAAGACAGCGACTAATGGTCAAGATATTTTAAAGCGTGAGTGAGCGAACGCTTTAATAGTTCGAGACCATTAGTCGCTCGATTAATAACAGAGTGGATTACAAGATTTTTCTGACGATCTTAATATGAATTGTGTATGAATTTTGATTGAATACAATCATTCTCATTTTGCACAAGACTTACATTTGACATAATAAAATTTCTATGTATCTATGTTCCAGTACAGTTTTGACATTTCTCGTAGTGCTTCTGAATACTTTGTGAACGGTTGCCATAAGGATTTCACATTAAAATGGATTATTAATGATCAATTTCGTGCACATTAAAATCGCCTTTTATTTTGAGATCGACGGAAAAGTTATAATTCGATAGAAGTGTCAGTTATCAGTCGAAACTAACATTCTTTTTTGTTAAATATAATTCTGTGCAACATTGTTTTCCTGGCATATTCTGAAAACATAACAACAAAGTTATTCACACTAGAGCACTAGAAAGATAGGTATGCCAGACAGGCTGACTCGAAAATTACAGATGGTAATGTCCATTTCTCCGTTATTGTGCTCTATTGTTAGTTGCGTTCTTTTTTAAGAATATTTTATAGAAAGTATTGATTTTTATTCAAAACAATAAAGTTGGAGACTCGACAGGTAGCATAAGCATTTATTCGATTACAGATTTCATTTCATTCGAATTGTTCTGTAATTTTCGGGTCTGTGGTTGGACCCAGCATGGCTGTCTGGTATACTCCCCTTTTCAGAGCCTTAATTCACACCCCATTGAGAATATATATTTTTATGATTTTTTTTTCCACTTCTGTGTAAAAAATTTAGTTACCCTTCCAATTGTAATTTATCAATTTAATGAAGCATTGTTTTCATAATGAAATTATTTGATGAATAAATAAATGTTTCGTTTATAGTCTAGAATGTTTTCAAATCAGATAATGTCCTAGTTTTTCTTGTTTTTAATAGATTTATCAATGTTTTGTACATGAAAACAAGATAATGTGATCGATATACTAGTTGAAGCAGTGTTTATTTTATTATAACACGATATTTCTTTAAGGTCTTATCACAAAATGAAATATCTCAATTATGACACAATAATTTAATCCTTCAGTTCAGAAATCGATCAGTAGTGGATGATATTTATATACCTGCCTTTCACATAATGCCAAGAACATGATCCAACGATGTCAAATCACATGATCTTGGTGCCAATTGAACGACTTATAGAATTATATAATGGCTTTAGTTCCTGATGTGCTATATTTGTACCTTATAAGCCTTCGAGCTACATCCTTTTGCAGAATAGGCCATGTTATGGACCCACCTCTAAGTTCAACTTGTTGTGAATGTCGTCTAATAGACATTTCAGGGTCTTCAGTTACACTTTTACGAACCAAATCAATATTTTCTTGTGAACGATCGCTACGACTTTTTTTTTTTTTTCTTTTTTGACCTTCCACCGAACCGATCTCTTGAAATTTTTCAATAATTCGACCAACAGTGCTCTCAGATGAACGATTATGTGAACCATAAAATCAAAGAATTGTGTTTACAATATTCCCTGTATATGTGGAAAATCTTATACAGGAGAGACATCGAGACCTTTAGAGATAAGAAAACGGGAACATAAGAACAAACATCAAAATAGAGTCATTACACAAGATCACAAATCGCTGATCATGTATGTTCAAATAGCAGAGATCATATGATGAACTGGAACAACACAAAGATCCTAATGACGGAACCTGATAATTATAAAAGGAAAATTAAGGAATCCACATGTATTTTGTTAGATGAAGCACATAGATAATTTGGCCAATTTTTCTGTTGGAATAGATCGTATTTGGATTGATTTATTGAAGAAAGAAATGGCATCAGGAAATTTCAAGATTAAATAGATCAACATCTCTATGTGTTGACAACTTTCAATGTCAATCAAATTACAAATGAAAAAACACACAATTCTGAAGATTTTACAAGTTTGTCCGAAGAAGGTGTCTGATATAGACACCGAAACGTTACATTGTCCTTTCATTTATTTCCCTTTTCAGTTTTACAGTTAGGCAAAAAGTTTTTCAAGACCAATTTGCTCCTGACAAATAAGTGCAAAGATTTTCACAGGAGCACTTCATCTTAATTGAAAATGTTTTAATTATTTTTGTTTCAGAGACTGGGAGTGAAAACGTATATTTTTTTTTAGAAAAACATAAAATTCACGTTATTTTCTGAAAACACGCTGATTCAAGTAAAATAAATTTTTTCGCCGACCTCGAAATAAAAGTGATTTCCAATGTTTACAATATTGATCATTAATGACCCATTTTAATGCTCAATTTTTTGGCTATTTTAATGTGCAATCCTCATGGCAACTGTTCACAAGCTATTCAGAAGCACTACGAAAAATGTCAAAACACTCTACTGGAAATAGATACATAGAAATTTCAATATGTCAAATGTAGGTCTTGTGCAGAAGGAATGTATTTCAATCAGAATTCATTCACAAATCATTTGAGATCGTCGGAAAAATCTGTAATAAGCTCAGTTATTAATCGAGCGACTAATGGTCTCGAACTATTACGCGTTCGCTCCGCTCACGCATTAAAATATCTTGACCATTAGTCTCTGTCTTTAATAACCTAGTTTATTAAATAACTACACTGAAAGAAATTTCTCAGTTATAGTTATAAAATATTTGTTACTGCCAAATTTGGGGAAAAATTATTCAATAAGATTCACAACCAATATGGCTCATTTATTAAAACTTTTAGTAACATTTTTTAATATTCACTAAAAACAACGATTTTGTTCTACTGAATTCAAACAAAATAATTTTATTATAAATAAATTATTTATTACAGAGTTTGAAATATATTTATCAATAAATTTGGTTTTCAATCAATATTATTTGGTCATTATCAATAAATGTTGAGTATATCTGTTAATAAATCTTTGTTAATATGTTTATTTATTAGGGTTATGATTTTAATAGATCATTTGTTTATAATAAATCTACGATAATAAATGATAATAAACTTTATTTGTCTGAGCGTAAATTCCTGTACAGACAAGTCCCAGCGAATAGCCTTTACATCAGGATCGGAACTCCAATCAAACCACAGTATTTTGTGCCGCCAAATAACGAAGTAACGCCAACGGTCTGTCAAGTGCCAACGGTTTCAGTTTCCAGAATAATTTTGTTTCTGACGGTCTGCGGCTGTTTGTAATTGTTGTGAGTCTAACAAAATAAATGAAGTTTTTTTCCGTTCCTCCTTCCGGAATGTGGCGTTACCCCAGGAGATGCTGAGAGATTTTGAACGTAAGTACCTCACCTTGGCTTATGAATTCATAGTGAAAATTCTACTTTAAAAATGTTTCTCTTATTTTATAATTGATATTTGCTGGGGTGAATAATAAACAATTTTTCAGAAAATGGAATAACGAATTCAAAACTCCTGAAGGAGGTTTCGGAAAATGAAGCTGATTTCAAACAGTTAGTGCCCTGTATGGGAACTAGAGTTTAAATCAGGCTCCAATTGAATAGTAAAAATTTATTAGATACACTGTAAGCATATCAATAAATATAAGAAATTACTGATTTCAAGTAATATATAGATATGTATCCATTTCAGAATATCTCCTTCTGGCAGTGTTGTGGGACTGTTGAAACTCCTCTGGACAATAACACTACGAGTTTCAATGCTTCAGAAACCTACAGTAATTTGAGCAGGTGAGTAATAATACGAAAATCAAATATGTATTTATATTCCAAAATCATGCCTTTCCTCGTCTCGTAATTATCATCTTCAAATGCACATACGTTAAACAGTGATATTTTTTAAGTAAAAATTTTCCATAAATTACCAATTAATCTTTAAGTCCAAAGAATAAAGAATGAGAGTTTTATATTTTATTACTTTGTTAATGTTATTACACTTACATTATATATTAAACCACAAAATAGTGGAATTGTTTTTGTTATATGATTTATTATATGTATGTATTTTTGTTTTTTATGAAAATATATTTATTGAATGAAAAATACATTGTTTTTCTGATTTTTCCTCAGGCCATTGAAAATGAAAGTGGACAGTTTAATTTATTATAGGTTTCATCATTTATTAATGAAATATTTTGTCTGCTGGTATAACTATAATATATTCATTGAGTTTTGTTTTTTCTGAGAGAAAATATTTGGTTAGGATTATTTGGGAATAATTTGTCTACTAATAAATGTTTCACTAATGAGAGGTAGTATTTTCACATCCAGATACCCTAACTGACGGTAACTACTAATATCAGTTCAAGCTATCCGTCAGTTTCATATCTGGAGGTGAAAATATATAACGGCTCTCATAAATAAAACATTTATTAGTAGAAGATCAATTCTCAAATAATCCTCACAAAATATTTCTCCACAGAAATAAATGAGTAATTCCAGCAAACAAAATTTTTGTTGATTATACTTATGAACAAGCATATACGAAATAAATAAGTATTTATTCATACTTATGATGCATTTATTATGTAAAGCAAGATGTTTACTTATTATCAACAAATGAATATTATGACGGAATAACAGAAACAACCTTCAATAAGTCTTTATTCATACTTATGATACATTCATTATATAAATCAAAATGTTTATTATTATCAACAAATGACTATTATGATGAATAAATATAAGATAACCCTGTATGAGTCTTTATTCACCAAGTTGTAAACAAATAATTTGTTTCTCCTTAGCATGTTTAATAAGCCATATTTCAATCACTAATTTGGTGATAGTTAAGAATACTTAGTTAATTTAACCCAAATTGTTCTTTCGGTGTATTAATTCGAACACGTTGGTTGTATCGTGTACGAAGCCAATTTTCAAACGCCTACATCACACTTCTTTAAAGACAAAATACCCAGACGA
>JACDNR010000815.1:0-48735 GCA_013421045.1 Propylea japonica | reverse complement strand
AACGCCCAACCTTTCGTGAACGGAGTATAGGTACCTATACTGTTCAATATTTTCGTTTTTCGAATGGTTTTCCTAATTGTGAATGAACCATATCCTTATAACTATGTTGCTATTTAATTGACGATAATCAAAATCAAGAATTAAGACTTTTCTACGGAAATAAATACCTATGTGCAAAATAAGAGAATTAGAAAGGTATCTTATATTAGCTGCCTCAATACATTTGAAGAATTAATTTCTTGATTACAGGTTATATCACTTATCTTTTCCTATTAGAGCAAGAGCCGTGAACGCCAGACTTTCGTTATTTTATAAAAGCTGAAAACTTGTCTACGCATGCTTCCAACATAGGTAAGGACGATGGACCATTATGAAGTTTGGGTTACCCTGACTTGGCAGGTGAAAGGTATTAAAAGGGTGTAAAATACTGATCTAATTTCGTCAAATTATAAAGTGTGATTTTTTGAAATTCCTTCAGAATATCATTAAAAATCACGTCATTAATTGCCAGACACTTACTATAGTGGCAACCCCTTGCCAAAAACCCTTAATGTTCATAAAATTATATGTAATTCTACTTACGGTATAGTATAAAAGCTGATTTTTATATATGATACTTGGGCAATAATAAGATAATGTTTCCTCATTAGCCAGACATTTTTGATAGTGCCAACCATTTGCCAGACAAGCTTGTAGTGAGCTGCAGGTGCGAGCGCGGCACAGTATTTATGAGTGGGTGCGAGTGAGACGGCATGATTATAATGACTTATGCAAATAAATTTCTGGTACAGATTTATATAACATCATTAAGTGAATCTCAAAAACATCTGAAGAAAAGACATCCGATGCTACAACCAAATAAATTGTTAAAAATTTATTAGTTGTAGCTAATTTATTCTATTAACAATTTAATTTAGTTGTAGCATCGAATGTTTTTTCTTCAGATGTTTTTGAGATTCACTTAAATGATTAGTTATATAAATCTGTACCAAAAAATGTATTTGCATAAGTCATTAAAATTGTGCTGTCTCACTCACACCCACTCATAAATACTGTCTCGCTCTCGCACTGCAGCTAAACTACAAGCTTGTCTGGCAAAGGGTTGGCACTATCAAAATGTCTGGCTAATGAGGAAACATTATCTTATTATTGCCCAAGTATCATATATAAAAATCAGCTTTTATACTGTAACGTAAGTAGAATACATATAATTTTATGAACATTTAGGGTGTCTGGCAAGGGGTTGCCACTATAGTAAGTGTCTGGCAATTAATGACGTGATTTTTAATGATATTCTGAAGGTAATATCAAAAAATCACACTTTATAATTGACGAAATTAGATCAGTATTTTACACCCTTTAATACCCTTTACCTGCCAAAGCCAGGGTAACCCAAATTTCATAATGGTCCATCGTTCTTACCTGTGTTGGGAGCATGCGTAGACAAATTTTCAGCTTTTATAAAATAACGAAGGTCTGGGGTTCACGGGCTCTTATAGTATATAATTATCTTTCTAATTGCGGTTATATATTTCAAAAGTTCATAAAGTATGTGGCATAATGCTGGGGCGTTCTTGAAAAAACTATGAATAACGAGTCTTCATCGAAAAAATCACCATCACCTAGTTCAGAAATTGGATAAAATCTTCCTTTTCTCATCTCATTGCGTCAAATAAAATAACAAGTGAATTTTGTTTCAGCGGTTCTGCTTGATTCTGAACCTGAGAGTGCACTGAACTGAAATGGGTCATATTCCTCTCATTTTTATTTATGTAACATAACTACATTCGTAAAGCCATACCCTGCATAACCGAATTTAAAAGTTTCAGAAACTTCAACATGCCAACGAGTTTCGCTAACTTGTTTTCATGTATCATATATAGCGGGCTGAATACCCTTTTCAGGGCACTTTTCATACTTTATACGATTTCGACTCCGAAACAATTTTGTAGCTGAAAAAGAAAAACAAAGGACGCTGAACTTTCTCGGTTGCACGAGGAAAAACATATGATGATTAGAACCGTAGAATGGTCCAAGAAGAAAAATATTTACAGCGTATATTGCCGATGTTTTCTTGTTGTTTTGGACAGTCTGAGGTCGTATCACTTGGATTGAAACAGATCGGGTGTTTTCATGAGAAAACAACTCTTGAAGTCTCAATAGTTCCGTAGAATTGAAATTCGCGAATATGGACTTTATATCACTAGCTGGAGTCCCCTTCAAGAAAACCACCAATTTTAAATACTCAATCCTATACTCAAAATTGAAATTTTATGGCAAGAAATACCTAATGATGTAATAAAATAACAACAAATTGTTATATGCGTGATCTGGAACTACCCCAATCAATACGCATTCACAGGTGGTATTTACTCAGAATATATCCACTAATATAACATAACTAAACATTTCTTGGTTTATTTCGCCAGTCAAGTTATCAAACTACTTCATGAAAAGTTTTTTCACTAAGGTTGTGTTTTAAACAGTTTTAAATCAAGAATCCTTCATGAATTTCCATCCTCTTCATGAAGAAGTCTACAGAATACTACCTATGAGTAAATAGTATATTATTCTACGAGCGTATAATGATTGCTATTAATCGCAAGGTGAAGTTAGGCTACAAGCTGTAGGGGAGTGGCCCAAACACTGAGCGAATAATATCCGTTATACTCAGTAGCATACTATACTATTCACGACTACTGAATAGATTGAATAGATTGAACATTTAGCGACCGCGACAAGGCCCTTCTATGACAAGCTTGAAAGTCAATTTGACACGTGAGACATTTTTGGAGAACTGTTCATGGTATATTTAGTAATGAAATTTTTTTATTGATATAATGAAAGTAAATTGGCTCTAGATTGACAAGATATACTTTGGAGTACTTAGAATACTGAAGAAATACTATTTAATAGTATATTATTCGATGAGCGGTAATGCAGGCAGTGACGGCTTTTCAGGTGAAGGGAGTGAAGTGGGCTCTTCACCTAAAAATTCCTAGGGTCAGGGTCACCTAAAATGTTCATAAGGATGATAATTATTATTCACTATTTATACAATAATTAATCGTTTCATTAGCTCCATGTCAGAACTCAGGAGACGTTTATTATCGAGATTATTATCGAATCACGAAAACTCATTATAAATATCTTGTCGGTTGCCGCAAGAGTGAAGAGGTTTGTCACGGAACTTGCACCTCGATCGCTCAAGTAGACTGCGGTTGCTATGATAACGGGTGACGTCACCGGGGCTTTCTATTACGTTTTCTCTCTGTAGTGAAGAGCTCCAGTACCCTCTGCAGTCTGCACCTGTTACGTTTTACTTTTTACTGTTCGCGCGTCGCCTCCAGTGAGAACGTCTGACCGTGTTTACTTCAAGTGCTTCGGCTTCGATATTAAAAATGAACCCCATTAATGACATTGTGTGCAGTTTAATAGAAACTCCGTTTCATCGTTGGAAAGACGAAGACAAAAAGGACATCTTGAATGAAAGTCGGCCTACTATTAACTTTAAAATTTCTACAAGAAAAGAAATGAAAAATGGCAAATCTTATAATATAATTTCAAATCATCTTGGTTTTCGGAATACAATTGGTTATTTAAGAAATTCTGTATCTCAACAAAGGCTTTCCTCTTTGGCCAATATTTCCATTCGAAAAAGAACTTTCAATTCAACTAATAAACAAACAACCATTTTATGAAGACATTACGGACAAATTTGCTAGTTTAAAGGACCGAAGGTTGGACCTGATATACAAAAAATAGGTGAGTTTACATAAAGAAGATATTATTCTAGATTTTTCTGCTTGTTTAGCTTCACCTCTTTTTTCATCGACGAGCCGCCACTGAATGCAGGTCAAAACACACGCAGATGAATTTTGCACCTCGAGCCGTCAGGCAGTGTGTTTTGAGCATTACCGCGAATTGAATACTATACTTTATCCACGACTTCTTCAGTAAAATTCGAATTAATCTGCATTTAAAAAATTTTGAACAGGTGTCAAGAGCGTTGACAACATTTCCTCCAACCGTCAAACCTCTGAACTCTGTAGTCGGGAATCAAATCAGAGTCTCTAACTAATCAAATCAAGTACTTTCGCAACTTCAAAAATTTACGTTTTCCAAAAATAAATCTGGAATGAATCGCTAGAACGTTATTTTAATGGCTGAAATAGATTTCCGGGTCGATCCTACTTTTTATTCATTTTTTTTGTAAGCAATTTAATTTTTCCTAGGTATTTTTATTAGCGGGTGTTATTATAACACTCGCTTTTCGGTTCATAGACATGTCTACGGTTGTGTTATAGCTACTGTTACACATGGAAGTTAGTTTAATAATTGACATATTACTATATAGGAGTGGATAAAGAATATTATATCCAAGTTAAATCTATGAAGCATCTGACAGCAGTGAATTAGGTATGTCTCATGTTATCACTGATGGATTATGGATGATTAATGGATATTATTTTGGCTGAGATCACAGACGTGAAATGGCTAGATTATTTGTAGTCGTGGATAAATTCATATATTTTTCAACGCGTTAGAATGCGCTTGTTTGTCGGCCTCGTTACAATGCTTGATTTTTGTGGTGCAATGAACACTTTAGGGTTAATATCTCCTTCTAATGGAGCTATCTAGAATCATCGTCATTAATTGATTTCGCACTTATGAATACAAAATCTAAACTCCCATTTTGAACACTATATCTGATATCAATGAAGTATAAAACTCTGTAACCCAATATCAACCATAGTGTCGGAAACTTCCACAATATTCAATGGTCCATTAATTCCTGTATAAATCTAGCTGTTCCCCCAATATCCCGAAATAACCTACGACTAAGCCGGTTAGGCATCGTTTTCACCCCCATATCTCATTATAGACGTCGACTTCGGGTCCACCGAAGAAACACCACGCCGATGATGACCCAGCTACTCCTCTGAAGCTGCCACACTTATCCATTACGACCACATTCTGGTCCCTCGACCCGGATCGATGGGACTATGCCGATATTCAATTTTCAATTATCGTTATTGAGAGGAAAAGGAAGGTGAAGGGAGGTAGACCGGAGTGGGATTATACGAGAATTCGGGAATCGATAGGGATGAATTTAAATTGGCAGAGATTACCGGAGGTCAAGGTATTCAACGTCGACTTAGTCTGTGGCTGAGGCGAAACCATGAGCAATCAGTAGGGGTTTAACATGTTTTCAGGTGATTTAATTGGGGTGAAATTGAATATTGCCTTGGTTTCATTTATAGTTCAATGGACTTAAGAACAATGAGCTTTTTGAACAGAAGCGATTATTTTGCGATTTTCGCAGTTTCCATTTTATTTTGTCGTTTCTATTCGCCTTGCTTACGATAGTCTAGAAATCTTGTTTTCTATTGGAGATAAACTACTGCATATTCACTAAAGTCTTGTTCGCACTACGCTAGTAGCTTAGTCGAGTAGTGAAAAATTTAGTAGCTACTGTCCATCCAATCGTTCGTACTTTGGTCGAGTAGAGTTGTTAAGTGAGAAGTGCTTTGTCGAATGAATAACTCCAACAGTCCCAACGCACAAATTTTTACGCGAATTCTTTGGAACGAAACGAAAGCATTCTAAAGATGAACAAATTGCAACGTAACAAGGTCAATAAAACTTGTGAATCTAATAGTGACGGCTATTTTAGACAAGTGGATAATGAAATTTTATCCTGGTATGCGGAATACTTCATTTTTTGTATCAGTTTTTGTATGATTGATATTTAATATTCCACAACATTCATCTTCGACGTCGTACTATTCTTTTACGAATTTAAGGGTGATTTCTTCGCTCCAACGGAAAGACATTTTCGGCATAGAACAGGTATTTCATCTATGATTTTAGGTTATGGGACATGTTGGCGGCAAACAATAATACTAATGCACTCGACTAAACTGATCGGTTCGGACCTGCTAGTCCATGAGCGAGTGAAGACTATGGCGTGGTGGGGGTACTTTACTCGCCCGATAAAATAGAACCAAATGGATTGACTCGATTGAACAATTCACTAATCTACTCGACTAAAATCTTGATGTACACACACGTTCAGTACCTAAATTTTCAGCTACCAGACTAAACTACTACCGTAGTGCGAACAAGGCTTAAGAGCTGGTTCTCCCTCAAGTAGGTACTCATCAGGTGTGGATCAATCAAACATGGCCATTCTATCTATTCCATATATCAGAAGAACAAAAAATACATTCCGTGAACAAAATGACGAACTTTAAATCTACTGGATGAATTGGCATCCCTATAAATATTATAAAGTTGTGCTTGAATTCAATTTTGAAACTCGCAGCTCACAAAATGGATAGATATTTCATTGAAGAAGTATTTCCTCATGCTCTCAAAATTTCAGTATATATTCTTTGAATAGAAAGCTAACAAAATACAATACATGAAACAAAAAAGTTCCTAGCTGAGGTTGGTGCAAAACAGGATGCGTATGATACCAGAGCACAGTCGAAAAAAACCCTATCTCGCGGTTTTTACAGAATTGAAACTTAAAACTAATCGAATAAATACCTTCAATATTCAGATACAAAATATTGAATTCATGTTCTCGGGCCAGGACGGTGTTTTAAACCAGGTTTGGCCTTCCAAGTGATGATTTTTCAAATGTCTTGTTCCTCTAAGACTGCTACAGAACCCTCCTGAAGGGTGCATAAATTTAAATAGTGTTATTTCATCCTAAATATCGAATTCAATTGCGGAATGATGCGGAATTCGTTGAATGAACGTTGAAGTTGATGATTTCATATGGACTTACCTATTCAAATAACGTTTTCCACTCGAAACGAACTAATGTGTACATGAGACGTACCTATGTCAAAAATATTTTGTTCTTCCTGGTTATTCCAGAATTCCTGGAACAAATATCTTCATTAATAAACGTTATAGAACTACTCAAAAACGATATTCGTACCTTGTTTGATTCGGATCTGTTCGTTTTCCTTCTCAAAAGTGCAAATTTCCTAGAGCTTTTTTGACCTCTAAACTGAATTGACAATGGTCAAGTACTTTCTTATAATTTCATAGTTTCTGGAACAAATATTTTTAGTAATAAACGTTATAAAACGATCAAAAAACGATATTCATACCTTGTTTCATTTGGATCTGGCCTTTTCTTCTGAAATGAGGAATTTTTTGGAAGCACTTCCACTTGACTGACAGTTGTCATTGAATTCGATGTCATAAATAATGAATTTTCAGAAAGTCAGAAATTTACCAATTTCTTTCGTTCTTCTCGATATCTTGAAATGTTTCCTGAAATTTTCTTTGCTACAAAACCTCGCGGAGCCCGAGACCTTTCCAACGAATGCAAAACCGTTGAAATCGGTTCGTGCGTTCTGGAGTTATAGCGTCAGGGAGGAAAACCCGACTTATTTTCATATAGTAGATATATATTTTGTACGACAAAATAAATGAATAAATAGATATAAGAATATTCTCATTCATTTATCTATTTCACCTCCCAATGAAAAGTTATCCAACATCTTTCTAACGACTATCGATCCAATTCCCTTTTCACTATCAAGAAAATATATCCCAGTCTCTGAGTGCCGTTTAATGGGCAATAGACGACTACTTCTCGGAGCAGTAAAAGCGGTCGCTGCTGAACAATAAATTAAGATACCGAATTGATTTATTTTCATAAATGCCAACCGCCCTCCTACAGTTCGAGTTGTTTACATTTCCAACCTAAGACGATAAATCCTTTCGATTTCCTTCACCTGTAAGATTTCCCTGAACGATGAAAGGAAATTGCTAAGATCGATATGTCTGTTTGGAAGGTTTAGATGCTTGTTTTTCGGTGTATAAATAGGCCAAGCAATAGAGGTTTTTACTTGACAAAAATACTACATTAAATCTGACTATGCAGTCATGCAATAGGTAGTTTCTACATGTTTCTCATGATAAATTTCACTCCTGAATCGTCTTAGGTTTTTTTTGAGAAGCGAAAATAGCCAAAAAAAATACAAAGTTTTGCTTTTTCGCTTATAAAACGTGAAGTATGGATCTGACCGAAAAGCTGTTAAGCATTTTTGTAGAGAATTCATAAACAAAAAAAATGAGAGGTGACATGTCTCGAGCGGATAATTAGTTTCCGAGAAAAGTACAAAAAACTGGAAAAAACATCAATTTTTCGAAAATTCATAACTTGGTCAATTTCTGAGGGGAAGCGTAGTTGCTCTGAATTTAAGTAGTTATCAACATATACTTTATTGGTGCACAATTACAAAGCTGTTAGATAAATAGTTTTTGCACAATCGCAGTTTTCCGAATTCGACGTACTTTTTTCAAGAAGGTCGTGATACTCGGCTACTTGTCGGATTTGAATTTTACAAAAAGCATATCAAAGAAGATATAACATTCTTCAAATCGTTTATTCTCTCGATACCGACCGATAATCTTAAATGGGTGAAAAACGGCGTCAAACAGAAGCAAAAAGGCTCGAATGCATCAAACTAGTCGCGGAGTGGGGAGTCGCCCGCTAAGTGAGGGGAAAACTGTTTACCTTGTATCTTTCGCGCGTCGCGTAGCGGGCGACTCCCACTCCGCGACTATGTAGTTTGATGCATTCGAGCCTTTTTGCTCCTGTTTGACGCCGTTTTTCGCTCACTAAACATTATCGGTAGGTATCGAGAGAATAAACGATTTGAAGAATGTTATTTCTTCTTTGAAATGCTCTTTGTAAAATTCAAATCCGACGAGTAGCCGAGTATCACGACCTTCTTGAAAAAAAGTACTTCGAATTCGGAAAACTGCGATTGTGCAAAAACTATTATCCAACAGCTTTGTAATTGTGCACCAATAAAGTATATGTTAATAACTACTTAAATTCAGAGCAACTACGCATCATCTCAGAAATTGACCAAGTTATGAATTTTCGAAAAATTGATGTTTTTTTCCAGTTTTTTGGACTTTTCTCGGAAACTAATTATCCGCTCGAGACGTGTCACTTCTCATTTTTTTGTTTATGAATTCTCTACAAAAAAAGCCCTAACAGCTTTTCGATCAGATCAATACTTCACGTTTTATAAGCGAAAAAGCAAAACTTTGGATTTTTTGGCTATTTTTCGCTTCTCAAAAAAACCCAAGACGATTCAGGAGTGGAATTTATCATGAAAAACATGTAGAAACTACCTTTTGCATGACCGCACAGTCAGATTTCAGGTAGTATTTTTGTCACAAAATCGACCTTTCGATAGCTCTATTGCTTGGTCTAAAAGATCTACTTGGTTTCGTCTGTTTGTTGTTTTGTGACACGTTGAATTACCATGCATTTTACACGTTAGAAATAATACATTCCGATGGGAAAAAAGGACTAACGAACAGAGCAATAAAGTAGAGTCAGAATTTCTTGCACGTTGGAACGTCAACCTCAGTGAAAAAGTAAACTTAGAGATGCCTTCACTCATTTGTAACGCAGCCAAGTAGAATCTGTTTATGCACGCGAACAATCTTCGGTTTCGAACTTGTGCCGTATCTTTATTCCGTATTGCGATATTTGGTCACCGCAAAGATGTAGGAGAGAAAGATGGGAAACACCCCTAAAACTTTAGTAGTAAAATCTGACTACGTTTTTCGAAATGCGAAGTTAGCACCTAGATGTTTGAAAATTTGACTTTTGTGTTTTGCTTTCGATAATACTTTGTTAGAGAGTATTTGTAACTTGAAAAATTCTCTTGTAACCACCCCATCACCAAAAATATTGGTTGGTCTACATCGCATGGACAGAATATTTATTTTTGAAAATTTTCCCTTCGAATACAAACTTCGAGCTCTTCAGATAATGCTTTCTGAAATATTGAAAATAGAGAAGAAGAAAATTGAATGTCAATAACTCCGAAACCATTAAACCCTTTCGTCTGCTAACAAACTCAACCACGGTGTTCGATCTCTTCCTCAAAATTCGATGTTCTTTCTTATTCTCTGACCCTCAAGATTTGTCTGGTTCATGGCTAGACAGCTGGCTTGACAGATGTACTCGATATTTAGCATCAGTGAATCCAAGTGAGTGAGTCGTGTGAAACTATTTCTGAAACAAAATAAAAAAATTATAAACATCCAGATAACAAGATAGCATCCTAAGAAAAAGCATGCAAAAATGAAGTATTTTTGAAACATAGATAAATTGAAAAATAGTAATCATCGAAATGAATACAATCTTCAATTCATAGGCTCACAGAACTTTCTTCATGCGGACTGGGATGATTTATTCAAGATGTTGTCAATGAGGGAAGAGAGCGACCGGTTTCGGCCTCATTAGGCCTCGTCAGTGTCCCATATCCCTCAGAGACAACATCCTATTGAAAAACCTCTACATTTAAGACTACTTGTAAGACTCTATCGAGTAGTATCTTACAGATGGTGACATCTAGTAGTAGTGTAGTGTGAAATGACGAGGCCTAATGAGGCCGAAACCGGTCTGTCTCTTCCCTCATTGCGAACATCTTGAATAAATCATCCCAGTCCGCATGAAGAAGGTTCTGTGAGCCTATAAATTGAAGATTGTATTCATTTCGATGATTACTATTTTCAATTATCTATGTTTCAAAAAATTTGTTAGGTTAGCCTCCTTAAAGCAAAGAATTTTTTTTGTTTTTGTCATTTTTTCTTTATCTTAAAATCACTTGGCTTCACAGCCGCCAAAAATGGGTGTTTCCATCACTCGGAGAAACTTGCATGAAGGCCCTGATGTAGGACCACTGCTAACATCTCGAAGGATGAAGAAGAAGTAATCAGTGCTTTCAGCATGCGATCTGTGATGATTGAACTTCTCATTTGACACTACTCACTACTAGATGTCCACATCTGTAAGATACTACTCGATAGAGTCTTACAAGTAGTCTTAAATGTGGAGGTTTTTCAATAGGATGTTGTCTCTGAGGGATATGGGACACTGACGAGGCCTAATGAGGCCGAAACCTGTCTCTTCCCTCATTGACGACATCTTGAATAAATCATCCCAGTCCACGTGAAGAAGGTTCTGTGAGCATATAAATTGAAGACTGTATTCATTTCGATGATTACTATTTTCAATTTATCTATGTTTCAAAAATTTGTTAGGTTAGCCTCCTTAAAGGCAAATATTTTTGTTTTGTTTGTAATTTTTTCTTTATCTTAAAAATGAAGTAAATTGATTATTGTAGTGGTCTTTTGGTCAGTTTCAAGAGAGTCCAGCTATGCTCGATTTCAAAAAGTTTTTCGAGCAATTTTAATTCGAATGAAAAAATAAATAAGAAATTCATCTGATCAAATTTCTTCTGAAATTACCGATATTATATGCAGTATGAAAATACCGGATAAACTATGTATATCATTAACGAATATGCATATTACATATTCAGGGTACTGCTTCGCGGTTGTCTGAATTATTCTGCAATTTCTATGAATGACAACATGGAGAGTTATTCATGAAACATCCTTGTTCGGACTTGTGGCAGTCTGAAACACAGATTATGTATTGTATGGTTGTATCAACTTTGCATCTTCTATTGAATTGTTTATGTCTACATGTGACACGTCCTTCTAATTGAAGAAAACTGTTTTGAATAATGACAGGGTAAAACTTATCGTATCAACACTATTGAATGTCACTCTATCTCTCATGACGATATTCTACTGATTGAATAGCTGTGTTTTTGTGAGTTTAGAAGAAACTTTCTTGTTGTCATCTGTTGCAATGAAATGTTGGGCATAGACAAACTAAAAAATTAGATGAGCCACTCGTATATTCCGCGCCATCTGTCGGAGGAGGAGACTAATACACGAAAAAATTATTTTTCAATTTGATAGTTAGATGTCGTTACATTCATGGAAATCCTATCGAGAAAGTAAAATGATTATTATCAAAAAACCTTTGAATTGTCAACTGACACAAGGAGTGGTTTGACACGTTCTTTTTGAAATAATAATATAATAAATTTCGATATGCCTGCAAGAGTGAAGACGTGCTGTGTTATTGGATGTGAAAATCGAGATGCTAGAAGGTACTTATAAAATATATATTATATACAGGGTGTCCGGTAAATACCACGCGAAAGTGACACTGGAGATAGATTGGCATTAGGTCTATCAGATAGCATCAACATGACCTCAGTAAAAGTCCGCTGGTTTTCGAGATATCACCACTTTTGCAAACAAAAAATGAAAGAGAAAGTGAGTAGAAAAGAGAAAGAAGAGCAAAAATTATGGTTGTTTTGAAACGGTAGCGAGGAAAGAATATCGAGCAACATGTAATTTGGCAACAGGTGATACTTGTGCATTTTTCCTATTTTTTAATTATTTCGGCTTAAACACGTCTCTCGCGACAAATTATAATTTCTAAGGTTTTGACTTAAAAAAATGATAGGTTGTATCATTTTGAAAAGTGCTGGAAATGGACCAGTTTTTACGATTATTTGTCAATTCAGTCTGATATAATTTTTTTTCACATCAGTCAGTCAACCTTAAGTTAACGTTTTATCTTCGTCATAAAATACAACAAGTTAGACATTTTTGAAGGATTTTGTTCTAGTTCTCGGTGAAGTATTACTTCATTGTTTAAAGCAACTATTCAGGATAGCCTAGGTGAAAAAAAACATGAGTTTGAAGACCGAAAGTTGGAGATTTTTAAAAAATACACAAAAGTGGTGATATCTCGAAAACCAGCGGACTTTTACTGAGGTCATGTGATGCTATCTGAAAGACCTAATGTCAATCTATCTCCAGTGTCACTTTCGCGTGGTATTTACGGGACACCCTGTATATTCTGTTACCTATAAGAATTAAGATAGTTTTCAAAAAAGTTTTTCATGTATTGAATAAGTTTAGTAGGTAAATACCTACTCATATTTTGTATTATTGAATTCATTATTGTTAGTTCTTGAGAATGTTTTCAATGCAATTATTAGTTTATTGATTAGATATTTTTGAACTGAATCTGTATTTTCAATTGGTGATATTTCAGTTAATAAATTTTTATTCCATCCAGAATTTGATTATTGATCCTCATTTTTCGATTCCAAAAGAAAATCAGATGAAAGTTCGTTGCAGTATTATTTTCATGAGAATAAATTTCCTCACTCATCGATAACTTGCACGAATCCATTTCTGATATCCTTCTGGAAATTGAATTTCAAAAAACTTTTGGCCTATATGGGAGTACCTACCTATTCAAAATGTGCACTACAGAATTCTTTTTGCGGCAGCTTTACGATGCAGATTCCTTTTTCAATTGAGTTTTTTTCACGAATTAATATAGTTCTACAGAAACAGATGGCGTTGAAGCATGTTCTACTAGTGTCTCATCTATTCTCCGTTTAGTTAGTCTATGATGTTGGGTTATATCACATTTGGTTGCCACAAATTCAACTCGGAGAAACCAATGATGGCAACCTCGTATGAATTTGCCCCTAGAGGCGCTAGTGTTGAGTGAGGTCCTCGATAATTTGAATTGTCAAATATTCAAACGCTTTTCAGTTTTCATTCGCTACGCGGGTGTGAGGAGTTGCACATAAATATTTCCCGAGTGTAAATTACAAGTTATACCACTTTGTGTAACTTATATTCAATTGTTAAAGTCAAGTGTTCGAAGCAGCATAATGAAAAAGATTATTAGGTGCTCGCGGTTTCTGTATCGTCACGTATCATCATCAGTATAGACCGGACTATATGCAATATAAAACGTAGTTAGGGGAAAGGCAGGCAAGATGGCATAGTAGGGCCAAATGGCATACCATATTTACTGAAGAATCCACTGCGAGTGGAATCCTAGAACTCAGTGCAAATGTTCGAATTAGTTGGCAACAGTGTACGAACATTGTTTCAAGGGATCCGTTACGGTAGTGATGACTTTATATTTTATGTTCTGTGATGACTTAGTCGTGAAAAAGTGGTATGAGCGTGTACAACTTCGACGTAAGCTCTCTCTTCTCGTCTATATTACTGTAAGTACAGATTATTTCAGTAACTTTTTATATCCGAGTAGAATTGTACCTTTATTGTGACCCTTTTCATGTATTACCTTGACAAAAAGATGTCACAAAAAAGTTGATTTAATATTCGTTTTTTTGGCGCGTGGTTAGGGCAAGTTGACATACATAGAGGCTGGGCAAAAATGGCATGGTACTTTTTATAAACAATAAAATATTTTTCAGATGGTCTTCAATATCGAAGGAAAACCAACAGAGGAGAGTGGGATGAGAATAATATGTTGAGAGCTTTGGAAGCAGTAAGAAAAAACAAATGGGATAGGCCCTTGCTAGTAAAACATTCAATGTACATTTTTTTATTTATATGAATATGATTTTTTTTGTTATATGAATATAATAAATTTCTATTTCTTGTATGATATGTTATTTATTGGAATTTTGTTTTTTCAATACAAAATATATCATATTATATGATATGCCATCTTGCCCGACACTGTGAGGCAAAATGGTTTTTCGGATGTTACAGATTATCGCGATTTTTTTTGTCTTGTTGTAATTTTTTTTATTCATATCTTTCTTCAAAAATTGATAGCTAACTTGATTGACTAGAGATTCAACTAATGCTGTGCTCTATTTTTTTTCCTCATAAGAGATATCGATTTTCAAAGATTGTATGCCATCCTGCCTGCCTCTCCCCTATATGCATGCAAATAATCATGAAAAATGCTTGAAATATGCACGAAAATAGGCAAAATATGCAATATTGAATACTGAATTTTAGGAACTAAAAAAAACATTATTTATTTCAAAATCAACATATCAATTACTTACTCTCAATAATACGGTATTAAAATTAATTTAATGTTTTGTAAAAGTTCACAATTAATATTATTCCGAATGTTCAATTGTTGAATTTGTCTTCGATCATTTAAAATATTTTTGTATGTGGAAAAGTTTGCTACACATCCACGGACGTAACTGGGCAGAATTTGAGCAGCGGGCCTGGTGCCGTATTCTCGAGAAGTGATATTCGAAAGCGTATACGAACTTCATTGCGCGAGTCCCTGTTTTACCTGCAAAATGCACACCGCGCAATGAAGTTCGTATACGTTTTCGAATATCACTTCTCGAGAATACGGCACCTGAAACAGTGGTCTCTTTACAGTACACAACAAAACCGTCTCCCTTACAAAACAAAATGGTTAGTCTGTACAGGGTGGCCCAAATTCGATGATCACTGAGAGTATCTCGAGAACCATAAGGTTAAGAGAAAAAATCTTCGAGAACTCCCCATCTTTTTTCGAAATAATCAAACAGCAAACAGATGCCAGATATCAGAATTGGTTCTCGAGTTACAGGGCGTTTCTGAAGAATGCTATCAAATATTTCGCGATATCTCGTTTCTGTTGAAGATATCAAGAAAATTTCGAAACGTTTCTTTTTGTAATTGCTATGAGGGCTACCGTATCTTTCTCCCTAGTTGGCGCCTCTGTTGCATGAGGTCCTGTCAAACTTCGTTGTACTGTTATTGATGTATTATTATTATTGAAAATTCTTATTTATTAGTGTTCGGTGTAATTAGTCCTGTGAAAAAAGTGTACATTCGATTCCTTTATCAAAATCTTTGGATACTGTACAATATCGAGCATGCTGCAGGGTTGTGCAGTTCCGTATTGTTCAGAAAAAAAGGGGGACTTTAGTTTCCGAACGATTAGACTGTAGGTAATAGAGTTGATGTTACCCCTTTAAAACATTCACGTGTTTGTAAAAAAACATTTCAACCCTGATGATAACACGTGACCTAACGATCCTAATACAGAAAACCGTGAGTACCTAAATATTTTTTACATTATGTTGCTTTTGAAATTTAATGATTGAAGTTGTCCTACATATACTCCGTTCACGAAAGGTGAGCGTCGGTTGGCCATGGAAATTTGGCATATTCCACTGTGTGTATATTAAAATTTTAGGTTATGTTCTTTATTTTCTTGTCAGATTGCTACGCAATGTTGTCAATATCGCATAGAGTTCTCTGATAACTCGCAAGCTCGTCGGACGAGGCCGAGTATATTCGGCAACGTTGACTTTATTTTACCTTATGACAGTAAATACTGCCAACTTCAGATAAATAAAGAAACGCCTACTATGTGCTCAACCTTTCGTGAACGGACTATAGTTGTATTACTTGTAATCTACTGTTGAAATTTTTTCAGCCTTTCCTAAATAAAACTGAACGCAATACCAAGCCAATTTTCTGAGTACCAGGAAGTTGAGGAGAGATATCAATAAAAATACTAATAGAAAAAGTTGCTTGAAGACTGAAAGAAATTTTAAACATGCAAGAATCAGTTCAACTGCAGAGGAAAATCAATATGTAGTCCAGAAAGCTCAACTGATACCGCTTTTTCGTCGGAATTTGAGAATAAAAGAAACATACTTCGAATTGAAAATCTAATTGGTACAATTACTCTGGATTTTACAACTATAAACAAAACATTTATGTTTGTTATCAATCAACACACTAACTCGAGGAAACATTTACTGTTAAAATATGTATCAAGGACCTGTGTTTATGAATAAATTATCCTACTCTCAAATGAAAGTGATCAGTCAATATACTTCTCATTGATGTTTGAGTTTTTCCCCTTGGTACATACTGTTTTTTCTATATATTTACTTATAATATTAAATGAAAGGATTGTGTGCGGATTTATTGTTCTACTCGAAATTTTAACACATTTCAGCTATCCGAGGTATAATGTAGGTAAGTATAATAAAAAGCAATTACTCTTGAATGATAACCTACTTCTGCAATAAACTTATTTCATATCATGATAATGCTTTTCCACTGGAATTATCATTCCTATCATAGTATTTGGGTCTGTAAAAAGGAAAACCATAAATGTAAACTCAATAAATAAGCATACTTTCCATAAGAAATGCATTTTGAAACTCTGAACCAACTCGCCTTTGAAGTAGCTTTCCTTCTGGTCCGCTTAATTTGGCCCATCTTTTGGAACTCCGTTTTCAAAGCAGTGATATTCATTGATCGGTCATTCATATTTGTTTATTAATCTGAATATGTATGTGCAACTCCTCACATTCGCGTAAAGATTGAAAACAAACAATACAGATTCCAATCACGTTTGAATATTTGACAATTCAAATTATCGTGGACCTCACGCAACAGTAGCGCATCTAACAGAAAATTCATACGCGGTAGCTCTTATTGCTTATATGCTGCTTCCATCTGATCCGAAAAATTAGTGCTACTGAGAAAAATTTTGTGTTTTTAAATAGGACAGCCTATATTTTCCATTACTGCTTTTAAGCTGCAGATATATATTTTGAAAAAAGAGATCGGGTGTTCTTGAAAATTTTTTCTCCAAGCCTAATGGTTCTCGAGATGCTCTAAGTGGTCATCGAATATTGGACACTCTGTACATAAGTAATAATAAAATGAAAGTAGCTATCTAATAACTCACAGAAAGAGAATTACCTTTTACTTCATTGAATGGGCCTAATGGAAAACGATAAAACCATAAAAATATTGGTTTCGATTCACATCGAACCGGTTCTTTGTTACGTTATAGATAGCACTCCTGGCATCGCAATTTTCATTTTCGTGATCATCATTTTTTATCCATTATCCCAGGCTTTCCATTACGATTTTCATTTTGCTTTTCTTCCTGCGAATGGAAGATTAACGACGTCCTTTTTATTAGACCTCTTCGTTATTTCGTTATGAACTCTGTTGCAATAGAGCCAGTAATGGTTAACTGTCCTTGTGCAGTCGGGAATAAATAGATAACTAACCCTGCGCAACGTTCGTTTTTAGCCAGTATAATCCGCGATTGTATTCGTAGTCGCGTTCAGAGGCTTGGGCTGTTATTTTTTCTTCAATTTTTTGTACTTTGCAGCGGCTGCTGGGGGTATTACGAAACGTTAAATCTTATTTTGCACCTGTGTGGACGATATACCTCCGTTCTACTATTCGTTAATCATCCCCTTTTTCGTTCAACGTCGTGTGATGATCCCACAGGTATTTCGATGGTTGGAGGTATGCCCTTAAGTAGGCTTCAAGACTTCATATGTTCAAACCATGTAAGCATATGCCGTCTTGTAGCCTATCAGTTTTTGCAAATGGTTTAGACCCTCCTGACTCCCTTCATATGTCCTATCATTTGTACATTTGGTCTTTTTATTCAGTTAAAATTCAGTATTCTCCCATTAAACACGGAACATATATGAAATATTTCAAATGGAATCTATATGAAACTTATTGAAACATTACTTGTGACTTCTCAGGAACGTTGATAGAACATTGCGATGAAATGGGACGCATATGAAATATTTAATTTGAAACTTGTTTGAAACATTTCAGTAATGTGGATACAATAATGTTTCAAATGTAACGAACATGAAATATTTCATATGAGACTTGTTT
Source organism: Propylea japonica (assembly GCA_013421045.1). Classification (NCBI taxonomy): domain Eukaryota; kingdom Metazoa; phylum Arthropoda; class Insecta; order Coleoptera; family Coccinellidae; genus Propylea; species Propylea japonica. The sequence continues at coordinate 30,339 of JACDNR010000815.1, read as the reverse complement.
GAAAATTATATCTGTGATATTTCAGTGATATTGATATAAAGACTGTTTTTAAATGTGACAGTTCTGAAATATTTCATTTGAAACTCTTTTGGAACAATTCATCATCACCGTTCGTTTTTTAGCCAGTATAATCCACGATTGTATTTCGGAAGTCGCGTTCCGAGGCGTGGGCTATAATGTTTTTTTCATTCTCGTACTTTGGAGCGGCTGTTGTAGGTATTATGAATCCAGTAAATCTTAATTTGGACCTGTGTGAGGACATACCTGCGTTTTACTATTCTTGAATTATTCTCCATTTCCATTCAACGTCGTTGTCGTCGTGTGTGACGTTATGGAGGACAGGTTTGTGGGTGAAGGGTGGCCTTCAAGGACTTGAATTGGACCTTTCGTCCATTTGTCTCTGGCGCATTGCTTCGTTGATATTTGTATCAGACAGTATGGACTGGAGATCACATTTATGTAGTAGTTCAGTCACTGAGACTTTTGAATGGTTTTTCTTAGAAACATTATAGGTTTTCACTCCCAGTCTCTGAAACATAAATAATTAAAAATTTTTGATTAAGGTGAAGTGCTCCTGCGAAAATATTTGCACTTATTTGTCAGGAGCAAATTGGTCTAAAAAAATTGTTGCCTAACAGTAAAACTGAAAAATGAAACAAATTAAAAGGATATTGTAACGTTTCGGTGGCTATATCAGACACCTTCTTCAGACAAACTCTAAAAATCTTCAAAATTGTGTATTTCTCATTTGTAATCTAATTGACATTGATAGTTGTCAATCTATAGAGATGTTGATTTATTTGATTTTGAAATTTCCTGATGTCACTTCCTTCCTCAATAAATCAATCCAAATACGATCTATTCCAATAGAACAATTGGCCAAATTATTTACTTCATCTAACAAAATACATGTAGATTCCTTAATTTTCCTTTTATAATTATCAGGTTCCGTCACGAGGATCTTTGTGTGGTTCCAGTTCATCATATGATCTTCGCTATTTGAACATATATGATCAGCAATTTGTGATCTTGTGATGTCTCTATTTTTGATGTTATTCTTATGTTCCCGTTTTCTTATTTCTAAAGGTCTTGATGTCTCCCCTGTATAAGATTTTCCACATATACAGGGAATATTGTAAACACAATTTTTTGATTTTTGTGTCTCATTCATTGGTTTGTTCTAGTTAGAATGGATCTCAAATCATTTTGTGTTTTGAAACAGTTCTTATGTTGAATTTGGAACCAATTCTTCTTATTTTCTCTGATAGGCCAGGAATATAAGGAATGACGTTCAACAAATTGGTTGTTCTCTATAGATTGACAACTATCAATGTCAATCAGATTACAAATGAGAAAATACACAATTTTGAAGATTTTTAGAGTTTGTCTGAAGAAGGTGTCTGATATAGCCACCGAAACGTTACAATATCCTTTTATTTGTTTCATTTTCAGTTTTACTGTTAGGCAACAATTTTTTTCAAGACCAATTTGCTCCTGACAAATAAGTGCAAAGATTTTCGCAGGAGCACTTCACCTTAATCAAACATTTTTAATTATTTATGTTTCAGAGACTGGGAGTGAAAACCTATGAAGTTTCTAAGAAATGCAGAATCCTCCCAGAATATATTTCAATCGATTTTTGAATGGTTCTGTCTGTGGTCCCTTGCAGATTTCCATTTGAGATATGGATTAGGCCAGGGGGTACGACTTATAAAACACAAATAAATATATGAAGATGATTCAACATTCAATTTTTTTTTAAATGGGAATGCATCATTTTTGTCGGATGTTGTTTGAATTGTTTGAGGCTCTAGGCAAAGGGAAACTTCTACTTCACAGTCAGATCAAACCTAGTTCATTCGAAACCCAAAATGTTCACGTTAAATAATAATATTCTAGTTGAATTGAAATTCCTGCCATGCCATGTTCAACGGCCTTGTCTTTCAGTTGGCTCATTCATTCTCAGTTTATTTGTAAGTTGGTGTGTTGTTATGCTTGTTAGATTTTATATTTATTATTTATTGAATATTTTAACTATTACATTGGTTTCAATATTGTTTATTTTTTAAATGATCGTATTGTTTGAATTGGTTTTCCTCAATGTCGGGGGAATATCACATAAGCATCAACTAATTGATGAATAACAAACTATCATAACATCTAATACTCGGAGATTTCTTCAAATAGTCTTCAGATCAGTGACGGCTTGTGACAGAATAAAGTGATGAGGCACATCAAAAAAATTAATCTTATTAACTCTTTATGTCAGCTGCATACTTATCATTATGAAAAAATCCTTCGGTATTAATGCTCCAATGATTCTATAGAGTTTTATTGGGTGGCAATTGCCCTGAGATAAGTTTTTCAACTCGCTTCAACCAGTTTTTCACTAAACCCTATCGGAATATGTATTATAACACTGCCAAAAAATAATTTGATTAGAGTTACACTGCCAGTAGGCCAGTAGTACTCTCATTTTGAAACCTCCGATTCGATTTTCCTACCGCACCGATATTCAAGATTTGGAATAGGTTTTATAACTTCTTCAATTGTACATATTTTATACTCATAGGAATGACTCAAAAAACTGTTTCTGTTTATTGAAAACTCTGCGAGTACTGCACAAACCCAATAAACCCAAACCAGAGTGAGTGAAATTTCACTATCTTCCGCTTCACGATTAACCCGAATATGTGCAGTTTGCCGATGAAACGAAACGAAACGATCACAGATCAAGGGTAGATTGTCCGGTCAATCCAGAACAAAAATTAGGGTGAAGTTACATAAAATCCCAACAAGCTGAAAATCAGTAAAATTGTTCAAGACATAATAATAAATAATATATAAAAGTTCCTAATCATTCCCGTGGATGGACAAAAATTTATTCAAGTTCAAAGGTCGAAAAATGAGTTTTTCGCGATTTTCAGCAAAACGGTGAGTTTCATCAAAAAAGTAATTCAGACAAAAATGTAGATGTTAAAATTATCTTCAAAAAATGTATGAATACTTTGTTCCTACGAGGCACCGTTCCTGAGATAAAACGCTTCAAATGTTCTAAAAGTTGTTACTGAGGCTAGCCTCAAATTCACCTTACAAGCCGCAATAGATAAACAACGAAGGGGAGGTTCATGATCTCGTCACGTCGATGTGAATAACGCGCTAGACAAGGAAGCGCGTGAGGCAAGCCTCACCTCACCGTTTACGCCTTGAAGAGGAAGTGAGATGAATGTACAAAAATCGGACCTTAACGCTTGTAACATGTAACGTTACGGTCCGATTTTTGTGCATTCATCGTAACGTCAGTAACGTGTAATGTTACAGACGTCTGTAGCTGTACCCGGCTTGAGATTGAGCTCGGATATTATGGAAGACGAGTGCAGTATCGTACAAAAGTTGAGACTGAAGAACATAATGGGATGATGAAATTGATAAATAAAATATTGGATTAATTCGCTTGATATTATTTGTAATTTCCGTAATTTATTTGGTGAGGCACTGCCTCACCTGCCTCATAGGACAAGCCGCCACTGCTTCAGATAAGAGGTTTCTTACTTAAGCTAACCTCTGTTGGCGATTTGTATTCTCGAATTAAACCGCATTATTGCCTTCATTAAATCGCAATCAGAAGTCTTCAGAGAATGTTAAATTGAACCAAAATTAAAACTTCTTTGTTCCCAACACCACAGACGTTTTTCTCTGGTAAATTGCTTTTTCACATAGCAACTCTAATTAGTACAAATAATGGGTTTTCGTGCGAATCTCCTGTTCTTGAAGGCTTCGAACAATTTCCAGGAATAACCAGACCAGTCAAGAAGTTTGCTTACAGTCAAAGGTTTCCACGTTATCACCAGTATAAGGGCAATTCCTGGAAACGCATTGAATTCCAGTTGCAGCGAGCTCTCTCTGAGGAAGAACAAGTACCTGTTTGCCAGACCCAATTATCTGGAGTGTTTCCCTCCTGGATCGGTATTTCTGGAGTATAAAATGTAATTATAACCGACCCTCGACCGGATAATGAACGTTGTAGAAAAGCGATGAGGCGATTCTCAGTTTGCCTTAGGATATTTTACATTTTTCGGGAATTCCGTACTTCGATTTAGCTCGATTCAGCTGCCTTTAAGGAAATGGGGGCAAATGGTTTTTGCTCTTGATATTTGGTGGTATGGGTTTGTTGTTGGCGTTGACGTTGTTTCAATAGATTGGAATTGTTTTTGGGATGGATTGGTACAAACCACGAACTTGAAATTCTTCAGTGGTAGGAATGGGTTTCAGTTGGATTCAGTGTTAACTTTGTTAGACACATTTCTTTACTGCCGAATCCAAGGGTATCATTTTTAGGACATCTTCGCATTTCCTTATTTCCTGACTTATCAGAGAAGGTAAGGGGGATTCTGATATTCCGATTTTAATTAACACGTTAACGATAGGAAGAAAAAACAATAGATTAAACAGGGGTGTAAGGGGAGAGTAACTCATTGAATTCCAACTACAGCGAACTCTTTTTAAGGAGGAACAACTACCTTTTTGCCAGGCCCAATTATCTGGAGTGTTTCCCTCCTGGATCGGCATTTCTGGAGAACAAAAAGGTAATTATAACCGAACTGACCGGGTAATGGACGTTGTATAAAAGTGATGGGGCGATCCGTAGTTCCGTTAGGATATTTTACATTTTTTGCGAATTCTGTACATAGACTTAATTCGAAATTCGATTTATCTGACGTTTGGGGCAAACTGTTTTTGCTCTTGATGTCTGGTAGTAGGTATTTTTTTTTTCATAGTCTTCGACGTCGTTTCAATAGATTGGAATTGTGTTTCGATGGTTTGTAGAAACCGCGAACCATAGATTATAATACTAACTTGATGGCGAACCTGTCAAAAATTTTGAGGCAAACGGCGGCCATTTGCAGTTTGGGGTGGATTTGAGAGGTGTCACTTTTTCTATGAATTTAAATATAGAATTACCAATATTCCTTCATTTATTTAATTTCAACGAATTCAAATGATAGGATTACCAATATTGTTCAATAACTAATCACAAGAATCGAAAATATTTAGAATTTTAATAGACCGAAATGTCAGAGTTCACAGAACACTAATATATAGAGTTCGTTTTCCATCACTTCTTTCAAAGGAACGTCTATGTTTCAATCAAAATTCGAGCACAGATGGCATAAAACATCAAAATATTTGTGGTTCACCCCAAACTGCAAATGGCGGCCATTTGCCTCCCTATTTTCTACGTGACAGTAAGGAAGTTCGATGTCCAGTTAGTATTATAGGTCCATGCCGCGAACTTGAACTTCCCTAGTAGTAGGAAAGGTTCTTTGCGATTGGAAGAGAAAATGACAGTTGTTGCCAACTTTCTGAAATGCATTTTTTACTGTTGATTTTCAGGGTACCATTTTATTATATTTCGAGATTCTACATTTGGTTAAATAACATGAATTTTTCAAGACTCTTGTTTTCATAGTTTTCTGGAACGGCAGCTGAAAAATACCAAAGAAATTTCTGCTATCTCGATTTCATCGTCAACGATAGGAAGAAAACAAACAATAGATTTAGCAGTGGCGTGCGGAGGGACAAACGCATTGAATTCAGCTGCAGCTTGCTCACTATAAGAAAGAACAAGTACTTGTTTGCCAGACCCAATTATCTGAAGTGTTTTCCTCCTGGATCGGTATATCTGACATAAAAGAATCAATTATTTTAATTTAACGATCAATCATCAAGTGCTGCTGCTCGAAAAATCTGCCAGCTGCCTCCAGTCAGTTTTTCGATTTAGAAACAATTTGTTATTCAATATTTCGCCTTGCTCATTGGCGTAAATTGAGATGAGGAAAATATTCGCTGAAAAACTATAATGTTGGATTTTGTCGGCTTACTTATTTCATGGATGTGAACAAACGTATCTATGTAGACTTTCTCAATAAGAGAAACTGTGAGAATTATTTTTTTTTCATTAGATTCTGCAAAATGGCTCCGTATATTCAAGCTTTCTCCGGAATTTCTTGTTATAAATCAACGTTGCATAATTCTGAATAACATAACAAATTCCGTAAATATTTCCTATCGCATAATTGATGAAACACAGCAAAATACGCGAAGTGTTTTCTGAACTCACAACGTCATTTCTCATAATTCCCACTCCCTTCATTCAGACAAAATCTTTTCCAAACGGAAACAAACGAATCATAAAGGGATCAACAGGAACGCCTCCCGTTCCTCTTCATTATCCTTCATCGTCCGAGACTTCATTTCTCCAGACTCAAATAATCGCGATAATTCGCTTCTACAACGAACAAAATTGAGCGGAAAATATCACCGCCATTTGGTTCCTCTGTTATAAATCAAAGCAGGAAAGTTCTGAATAACATAACAAATTCAGTAAATATTTCCCATCGCAAAATTTTATGTAATACATAGCAAGCACAGTCAAGTAAGCGAAGTATTTTTCTGAATTCACAACGTTATTTATTATTATTCTCACAATCTTCATCTGCAGGAATTTACTTTTGCCTTCTCAAGTGGTCTCTATGGATAGCTGGTTACAGGCGCAAGCGTGAGCGATAGTAAACATATATTATATATATTGTTATTATTGGTGAATAATTGAGTTCTGCTTCGAAAAATGGTAATAACATTTTGTATTTCAACGTGAACATCCATAAGTACATGAAACAATCAAATTACTTTCTTTGAGAAACCCAAAATTAGAACAGACCCATCAAATTTATTGTCGTTTATTGTGCTCTATTTCAGAATATATTTCGAATAACAACTTTTTTTTGAAGAGTTCTGAACAAAAATCAATTTTATGTGAACTGACTATTCAAAGCAATGGATTGGACTTTTATAAGGTACCTATTCAAAATATACAAAAAATGTTAGTTTTCCTTTATATTCAATTTATTGACTGAGTGAGTAGGGTATCATACTTCCACCTTTTTCAGATATTCATCGCAAAACACATTAAAAAACTTCAGGAAATGAAATTATACGTTCGAAATATCGGATATCTCGTACAAAGAGTATACCTCCCAAACATTGTCTTCTACGGCGATGCCGCTTGAGGCGCCGGCTATGTCTTTAGAAGAACGTGATAATGTTAAGCTGACATAACTACACATCCAGTATGTGTATGGCTCAGAATTTGGGAAATACGATTTGCATTAGCGTAAAATATTTTCGCAAACAATTCGTTTTTCTCCGCTGACAAAAATCAAAAGTGCCGTTCGCCCAAAACCGAATTTATCGATGTAACAAAGTGTGGAACACGCGATTATAAAAGAATCCTCCAGAAAAACACTGATAAAAAAACCGAATGGATATGTGGTTGCGAAATTAGTAACAGTCTTCATTATTCTCTTGTTTGCTATTTGCTGTGTGATGATCAGATAGAATGAATGTATCTGATCCAGTGTCTAGGATTGAATCCATTCGAAATAAAAAAATTCAAACATCAATATTTCAAAAAACACTCTCTACCAAATTAGGTTTTATCTCAAGATAAGAAGAAAGAAAGTTACAAACTGCCCTAATATGCGAGAAGGTTATATTTGATTTTTTTTTCTCCACGAACCTCTTCTGTATCCCTAAACCCCCCAGTACCTGCCCACATGTGCACTCCCAAAATAAAAAACCACGCGCTGCCACTGGGATCAAACAAACACAAAGCGAGCACAGCCAAGTAAGCTAAGAATTTCACTTAATTCACAACTTCATTCTTATAATTCCTTATCCCTTTCTCCAGACAAAATCTTTTCCAAACGGAACAAACGAATCATAAGGGATCAACAGGAACGCCTCCCGTTCCTCTTCATTATCCTTCATCGTCCGAGACTTCATTTCTCCAGACTCAAATAATCGCGATAATTCGCTTCGACAACGAACAAAATTGAGCGGAAAATATCAGAGCCATTCGGTTCGTCTGAATCCCTCAGTTTCTCTTCTCTTTCACCAAATAATTCAAGATGTCGCTCTGGGTGATGTCATGACGGAGGTCTGGGCTTGGGGCAAGGGAGTTTTAATTACAGATCTGTTGGTAACACTGACATTCCGAATTTCATGTTGGCCACAGCGACCGCAGGGGTTGTTCATTTTAGAAACTGATATTGGAAGGGTTGAGTTGAATTTGCGTTGAAGACTAATATTACAAAAATAAAATTTGAGTGAGTTGCACATTGTGAAGATTTATATTATGATGAACTAGCGACCCGCCCCGGCTTCGCACGGGTGCCTCAGACGCGCTATTTATAGGCACGCTCTTGCCGCACCGGGCGGCTGGCCGGTACCGCCGCAAACGCTACGTGCTACGTCCCATAATTTTCAAATCTGTAATATCTTCGAAAATATTCACTTAAATCATACGATGTAAAGGGCCATATAGATCTATATTAAATGAACAATGTATTCAAGGTATTCAATTGGTTAAGGATTAATGCTGTATTGGTTAAAATCGCTTCGAAAAAGCCATTATTTGTCGTAAAAAGTAAATGACAAAAAAAAGTTATTGTGGGTTATCCATAAGAGATAGACATATACCATCACGGACTTTTCTGTAGACCTTTTCAATGTGTACAATACTTAGTACATTATTTTGATAAAACTCTTAGGTTCAGCCTGCGTTGCAATGTAAGCGGAAAAAATGAAATTATTTACGACATCACATCATTAGAAACCTCAAAAATAATAGTACTTCTCCACTATTTAGTGGATGTTTTATACATATAAACCTTCCTCTTGAATCACTCTATCTATTAAAAAACGCATCAAATCCGTTGCGTAGTTTCAAAGATTTAAGCATACAAAGGGACATAGGGACAGAGAAAGCGACTTTGTTTTATACTATGTAGTGATTATTGACTGAGTAGGGTATCATTCTTTCACCTTTTTCAGATATTCATCGGAAAACACATTAAATAACTTCAGGAAATGAAATTATACGTTCGAAATATCGGATATCTCGTACAAACAGTATACCTCCCAAAGATTGTCTTCTGCGGCGTTGCCGCTTGAGGCGCCGGCCATGTCTTTAGAAGAACGTGATAATATTAAGCTGACATAACCACCACATCCAGTATGTGTATGGCTCAGAATTTGGGAAATACGATTTGCATAGCGTAAAATATTTTCGCAAACAATTCGTTTTTCTCCGCTGACAAAAATCAAAAGTGCCTTTCGCCCAAAACCGAATTTATCGATGTAACAAAATGTGGAACCCGCGATTATAAAGAATCCTCCAGAAAACCACTGATAAAAAAGCCGAATGGATATGTGGTTGCGAAATTAGTAACAGACTTCATTATTCTCCTTGTTTGCTATTGCTGTGTGATGATCAGATAGAATGAATGGATCTGATCCAGTGTCAAGAATTGAATCCATTCAAAATGAAAAAATTTCAAACATCAATATTCAAAACGCCTCTCTACCAAATTAGGTTTATCTCAAGATAAGAAGAAGAAAGTTACAAACGCCCTAATATGCGAGCACAGCCACAGTAAGCTAAGAATTTACTAATTCACAACTCATTTCTTATAATTCCTTATCCCTTCCTCCAGACAAAATCTTTCCAAACGGAAACAAACGAATCATAAAGGGATCAACAGAAAGGCTCCCGTTCCTCTTCATTATCCTTCATCGTCCGAGACTTCATTTCTCCAGACTCAAATAATCGCGATAATTCGCTTCGACAACGAACAAAATTGAGCGGAAAATATCAGAGCCATTCGGTTAGTCTGAATCCCTCAGTTCCTCTTCTCTTTCACTAAAAATTCAAGATGTCGCTCTGGGTGATGTCATGACGGAGGTCTTGGGCTTGGGGGCAAGGGAGATGAAACCTGGAGAGTTTTAATTACAGATCTGTTGGTAGCACTGACATTCCGAATTCATGGTGGCCACAGCGACCGCAGGGGTTGTTCATTTAGGAAACTGATATTGGAAGGTGATTTGAAATTTTCGCTGAAGACTTGACAAAAAACAAATAAGAGTGAGTTGTCTTGTGAAGATTTGAATAATAATAAATAATGTGAGCAAAGAATAATAATAATCAATTGAAATCATCAATATAAAACTCATACATCGGAGCTAATCTCGTCCTCATCCAATGTTATAATAATATTTTCCGCCGACCTCGAAATAAAAAGTGATTTTAATGTGTACGAAATTGAGCATTAATGACCCATTTAAATGTTCAATTTTTTTAGCCATTTAATGTGCAATCCTCATGGCAACCATCTACAAAGTATTCAGAAGCACTACGAGAAATGTCAAAAATCTACTGGAACATAGCTACATAGAAATTTCACTATGACAAATGTATGTCAATCAAGATTTCATACCCAATTCATTTTGAGATCGTCGAAAAAATCTTGTAATCAACCCGGTTATTAATAGATCGACTAATGGTCTCGAACTATTAAAGCGTGAGCGGAGCGAACGCTTTAAAATATCTTAACCATTAGTCATTGCTGTCTTCATAACCTAGTTGATTAAATAACTATATTGTCTAGTACCAGAACCATCCCATTCTCATATCAACCACAGAAAATATTCCTAAGAGCCTCAAGTCCAACTTCAAGGAGCTAGATTTGGATGAAAACCTTTCAAATTAATGCAAAAAGCAGTACTTTTCGGTACTGCTAGAACGGTAAGGAAGTTTGTAGGTCACGATGAACACCAGGAACCACCATGAAGGAAAACATTGCAAAAACCAACTACCACAACATCAACCAAGAAATCCAGGATCAAGCAACGAAGGACTAACAACCCAGGAGAAGAAGAACACCGAAGACCTCAGAGCTCAATCCCCCTGATACTTGCTATCCGGGATGAGTGAATGTTCCCCTTAGTAGGGAGTGTGATAGCCGATAGCTAGGGGGTGTGAAAATCACACCCTTTCTACGCTAATAGGCTCAAGTCGATATTTATTGATTCCATAAGATAACATTATATTGAAAAACAATGTGAAATTGGAATAGGTCAGGAAATCGTGGAACAAAAAAATTGTTACCTTCCACAAAATTCTTTGAAATCACCTGTTGTAGGGCTAACATTTAAAATCACAGGATACAATGCTTTCCTAAATTTTAAAAGGTCAGAAATATTTCTTATTTTAGGTGCAACATGTTGAAAATACTCGCTGCCATATATTCTACGTCTTTTTCTTGAAGTTGTTATGTGTGCTGGTATAGTATAAGAAAATATTCTTCTAGTAGCATTTAAATTTTTGTAAGGTTCGAAATAATATTTGTGTTCACAGAAAAAAATCAACAATCTAAATATATGTATTAAACCATAGATGGTTAGAATATTATTGCCTTTAACGAATACCCTACAAGATTTCCTATATTCTAAATTAAAATCGTTTTTAAAGCTCGTTTTCGAATGTTAAATAAATCGCCCACATACATAAGAAGAATTACCCCAAAAGATTATTCCGTATGACAGAATGGATTTTGATCTGGCAAAATGTACAACCTTGAGCGGATCCAAATAGATTTGCCTTCTCAACATACAAAGCATGTAGTACAGAAGTAAGTCTACCACCTTTAAGACGTTCAATATGAGGTCCTCGTTTAAGATGTCTACCGACTACAATTCCCAAAATAGTAACACTCTCTCTAACCATGACATCTTTACCTGAAGAATTTATCGACAAAGAAAAGTGCAGATATTTTACTTTAGAACAATATTCAAAACAAGATTGTGAGGGGATTAGAACCAAACTATGCGTTTAATATTGATTGATTTTGATCGATTAATATTATTCTCTGCTCACATTGTTTATGTTAACCATGGCGATGTTACGCATTAAATATTTTCTTCATTAATATTGAATTAACAGAATGTAATGTCGTAACCTCTAGAAATTATCTGCGGATAGGTATAAATTTTTAAGATATACTTTTTATTTTACACATTGTGTCAAAAAAGAAGATAAAAATTCACATGTTTAGGACTTATTGATAACAATTCCTCAAAACAAAGTCGAACTTTCGTCGATACTGTTCAATCGTGAATGTACCCAAGCTTTTGGAGTAAATTGTCCCGATTGCTAGCCGCCACCTGCGGCCGCGGAATGAACCCGATCAGTAAACAAACATCGCCATAATTCAGATTTTCCCAAGTACCAAACTGTGCTTTCTGTTTCGTAAAGTGATCAACTTGAGTTTTTGATAATAAAAAAATTCATCTATCATCTTCTAATTAGCACCGATGTAAATTCATCTGTTCTTCTGTTAAAACCAATTAGCAATTCGAGTGAAGTGTGTGAGACTCGACCAACTAAGTGATAACCACAAAGCCGTGCAGAAAAGGCTAATCATCCTTTTCCCTAACCCAAAAGCCTCTTTTCCTGTAAATTGCTCAGTCTTGTAATTGTCGTCTGAAATTGGTTGCAGTCATTTTCAACTATTAAGATACATATCGACTTCCTCAAGACTAGTTCTGTCAGTTGTTCAAACTAAAATGGATGAATATATATGAGCTAGCAGTAATGCAACTTGTCTCATAACTTTTATGAAGATATTTGTCAAGCATTTTTCCAAACTATAAAAAAATTCGCTTTAACAACAACCAGCTCCATTCGGTTCGTCTGAATCCCTCAGTTCCTCTTCTCTTTCACTAAATAATTCAAGATGTCGCTCGGGTGATGTCATGACGGAGGTCTTGGGCTGGGGCAAGGGAGATGAAACCTGGAGAGTTTTAATTGCAGATCTGTTGGTAACACTGACATTCCGAATTTCATGTTGGCCACAGCGACCGCAAGGGTTGTTCGTTTTAGAAACTGATATTGGAAGGGTTGATTTGAAATTTGCGCTGAAGACTAATATGACAAAAATAAAATTTGAGTGAGTTGCACATTGTGAAGATTATATTATAATGAATAATGTGAGCAGAGAATAATAATAATCAATCAATAATATCAAACTCATACTAAAAGCTAATCTCGTCCTCAACCTAAGTAAATAGAAGGGATTAGCTCCGAAGTATGAGTTTTAATACTGATTGATTTTGATCGATTAATATTATTCTCTGCTTACGGTTGTTTATGTTTACCATGGCGATGTTACGCATTAAATATTTTCTTCATTAATATCAAATTAAAAGAATGTAATGTCGTACCTCTAGAAATTATCTGCGGATAAGTATAAATTTTTAAGATATAACTTTCTATTTACACATTGTGTCAAAAAAGAAGATAAAATTCACATGTTTAGGACTTATTGATTTTTTTCTTCATTACTGATACACATTGCAAACATAAAATTTTAAGTTCGAAAATCTAAAGGTACGATGTTTCTCACAGAAAATGAAAACAGAAGAATTATCGAAGTTGCATGTCGACAGATGCTAATTCTTCAATTTATAATGTCTTAGACTAGACAACCAAATGAAGAAGGACGCAACTCGAAATATATTATGTTGAATAGTACCCAATCCAATTTTTTTTCACGAATACCTACCGTATTGAAAATTCATCGATGATGTATATGGTGAGATGACTTATTTAACAATTTAAACACCATTGTGAGTGATCTCAATGTATGTTTGTACAAAAAAAGTTGTTCTAAGCCATCATTCCTTATGTAAAATATTTGATTAATTGCCATGGAATCTCATTACCATTGTTAGAGAAAATAAGCCATAGGTTGTACTCGTATAGAAGGTTCATTATTGCATTTGTTCATTCGAGAACTCGTAGAATGATATCGATGCCTTTTGCACTCGTATTGTGAAAAATATCCGACAACTCTGCATATTATTTCATTTATAATTTGGTTCAAAGAACATTATTAGTTGAAGTTTTTAACCAACGCATTCGCCATTTCGCAACCCAATCTCTAATGAATATCATAAAGGGGCCCATCTCACTAAGAAGGAAGAATGCGCAGTTAAGTATCTGCACGTTTGCAGTAACGCAAACGTGTGCATTCATATTTTCCGCACACATACACTTTTGCGTGTTGGTTTGGATGTGCGACAAGCGTGAGATGACGTCGAAAAAAGATCTGATGTTAATGGCAGTGGCGTGTGTTGTTATTAAAGAAAAAATGTCCAAGGTATAAATATGGAACCCGACACTGTGTTGCTAAACATATGAAACGTGCAGAGACTTGTTGCCCATACACAGTCGTTTTGGTCATTCTTCCACGTACGGTGAAGAATGCACACGCCACACGACGGAGATGATTGCGCATTCCAAATTTACGCCATACACACACTGTTTTAACTGTACCCGTACAACGCGCATTCAAGTCTTCGCGCTTCCCTCTTAGTGAGTGGCCCTTTAAGCATTTTACGGATAAAAGTGTTTGAATCGGTGCACTGCGTCAATAAGGGACTAGTTGAATGGATATACATCAGGGTGCGTACTCTTTAAGTGGACATTTTTATTTTATTAGATGTCCATCGATTTACACACCTTTATCAAAAAAAATCCATTATATTACAAGATCTATTAGAAGAGGCAGGTGTTTAATCTGTGCCCTTCGTAAAAATGTATGATGCTATGTCAACATCTTTTTCATCTTAAAATAATATATTCACCACATCAAACCTCAAATTATTAGTGATCTTTAAGTTTTTAGGTTATCCAAATAATGAAGAGCAATTCTATCGCAATCAAAACGATGACAAATTCTCAAGACTCATCAATTTCTGAAACAGACACAAACATTTTAAACTTATCTCAAGCTCACCTTCTTCGGTGTCCTTTACGTTCTAAAGTTGTGGGTTTATGACAGCAAAATTTGCTGGAACTCGAGCTATAAGCAGTAAGAAGAACTCTATGGGGGAGTTCATGCATCTTTGATGTTTGCTTGAGTTAGGATAAAACTTTTTGACGTTGTTGGTTCCAGACGTATTAGTGGCGTCTGGGGTTATAATGAACTCAAGTTTGGATAGTATCACAAGAAAGTTGTTTTTCGAGAGCCATTACTCTATAAATACAGGGAATTCATATGTGTTGCGTGCCATAGAATAGAAAAAATGGAAAAGTTTTGTTTATTGAAACGTAAATGAGGGCTACCGCGTATGAATTTCCGCTAGAGGCGCTAGTGTTGCGTGAGGTCCACGATAATTGAATTGTCAAATATTCAGACGTATTAGTGAATCTGTATTGTTTCTTTTCAATCTTTACGCGAATATGAGGAGTTTTACATACATATTCAGATTCATAACAGCAAATATGAATCACGGATGAATGAATATCACTGCTTTGAAAACGGAGTTACAAAAGATAGGTGCCAAATTGGGCGGTCTAAAAGGAAAGCTAATCAAAGATAAGTTTGTTCACTGTTTCAATACACATTTCTTGTGGAAAGTTTGTTATTTATTGATGGTTTACAGTTATGATTTTCTTTTTACAGACCCAAATACTATGATAGGAATGATATTCATAATTGTGGGAAACGCATTATTGATCATTTGAAATAAGTTTATTGCAGAAGTAGGTTATCATTTCGGTGTAATTGCTTTTTATCATACTTACATGATACCTAGTAAAGCTGAAAAAAAAAAGTAAAAAGTTGGAGAAGAATATTAAATCCTCTCCTAATCCTTTCATTTATCATATAAGTGAAATATAGAAAAAACACTAAGTACGAAAATGAAAAAACTTGAAAGATGAGAGGTATATTTACTGATCAGTTTCATTTGAAAGAAGGGATATTATTTATTCACACAGGTCCCTGATATATATTTTCAACAGTAAATGTTTTCCTCGAATTAGTGAGTTGATTGATAACAAATATAAAATGTATAGTTGTATTACAGAGTGAAATTGTATCAATTAGATTTCCAATTCGAAGTATCATTCTGTTACTCTCAAGTTCCGACAAAAAAGCAGTAGTATCAGTTGAGCTCTCTTGACTACATATAGATTTTCCTCTACAGTTGAACTGATTCTTGCATTTTCAAATTTATTTCTGCGTTCAATAACTCTCTCTACTAGTATTTCAATACATATCTTTCCTCACTTTCCTGGTACCCAGAAAACTGGCTAGGTATTGCTTTCAGTTTTAATTAGAAATAGCTGAAAAATTTTCAACACTAGATTACAAGTAATACAACTAAGTATAACTTCAGTGTTCGAATTATTGAAAACAAAAGTGTCTGAAGCAACATAATGTAAAAGATTATTAGGTACTCAAGGTTTTCTGTATTAGGATCGTTAGGTCACATATTATCAGGGTTGAAATGTTGGAGGAGTAAGCAGTTCATTTCCTTGAGTGGGCAGGCATTACTCTACTTGGCGCCATTACATTCATCAGATAAACTCACTACCTTATACTGAGTGTAGCCGCGAGCCTTACATTGCATTGCGACCCGGCTTTCCCCAAAGTCTACGTTTCAGCAGGTAATTAGAAATGATCAATGAATAGAAGAGTCTAAAATAGGCTTACGAAAGGTCCTCTTCGAACAAGATAACATGTATTCAAGAGCTTTCCAATATCATCCCGGTCCAGCCCTAATATCAAATCAATGATGGCTAATCGCCCAGCCGTAACGTCCGCCAATTCAATCCGGAATGACAGGACTGTCCAATATACACATGTTCGAAATTCTGCGGTTGAAGCGGTCTCGGGCCTGTCGAAACAACAGCACAACGCGACGTGCCTGGCTGAGGGCAGGGACAGGGAATCCGGGATTATCGAAATTCGAAAGGCGAACGACGAAGAAAGACTGGTTAGTTGGTTGTTCGGTCTGGAATTCACATATTGGCTTGTAACTCGACGAATTCCACATTTGGTTGAAAGAATCTCGTGGTTTTTGGTCAGCTGGTTCCAAGATCTATGCGCGTGGAGCTGAATTATTGACATTCACTCGGATGGAGAATCTTTATTAAGCCTGGGGATAGTGATAGTTTCTGTTTTATATAGACCTGTTCCTCTCAAATTTTATGGTTTCATCATAATTAAAGAAAGTCTTCAATAATGATAATATTAACTAATTGATTCTGTTAGACGAGAATAGGTGTATGGGACATGTCAGATACGCAGCTACAGGCTGTTTGAAATTTCCGAAAAATTGGGTTTTTCTCTCTGCAGTTTTTGAGATATTCAGTCCAAATTTGGAGTGCGAGCTTCGTCATTGCACGTCATGAATCTTATCTAGAATCTACAGGATGTTTTCTTTTCCGGAGCCATGTCTCCTTTGTCATCCTCTCAAACATTTTTGCGGTACTCCACTGATCAGCGTAAAATCAATTTCTGATATCTTCGTTGAATTTGAAAACTTTTTGACTTCTGTAATCTCTAACCATTTTCGAGTAAAAAATTATTGAACGATTGTATGTTGATATTGAATAAGCTTACGTTGAGTCTCAGATGACGAGCTATCAAAATGAAAGCAGATTTTGTGCATACCTACCTATCGAGTATTTCTATTATTTTTTCCATTTAGCGAGTAACATACAATCGTTCAATAATGTTAACTCGAAAACGGTTATAGGTACGAAAGAATTACAAACGACAAAAAAGTTTTTGAATTGAACGAAAATATCAAAAATTGATTTTACGCTGACCAATGGCGTTCCACAAAAAGTGAGGAAAAAATTAGACGTGGGCCCCCGGAAGAGAAAACACCCTGTAGATTCTAGTTAAAATTCGGATGTGTAATGTATAGACTGTCGAAATAGCTCGCATTCCTAATTTGGACTGAATATCTTAAAAATGCAGAAGTTATGAAGAAGAACCATTTTTTTTTTTAATTTCAACAGCCTGTAGCTCCGTAACGAAGCTTTTGCGGACCCATGTTCATATGGACTTTTTTTTTGAAATTGAACTGAGATTCCTACCCTTAAGTTGTGGTATACTATTATGTAACGCCCTGTTACAAAAAGTATTAACATTTTGTGGAAAAAAACTTTTAATTTCATAGAATTCGCGTACCAAATTGTATATTTTTATGGCTTGAAACATAATGAAACATTACAAGTTACGTGCAGTGTGCCTGTGGAAAAGCAATATTTGTGAGTTTCAGTATCATGTTAATAGATATTATTTGACAATTTTATCCAAAGGTTCCGTTTTTTGCATATAGCAAACATCAAAAAAAATTTTTATGACAACGTCTAGAAAGGACTGTTTAGTTAGTTGTTCGGGTTAAAATTTTCATATGTTGGCTTGTTACTTCGACGAAGTCCACATTTGGTTAATGGTCGGTTTCTGAGGTTTTACTTTAACCGTCCAATAGTAAACGGTTCGATAAATATAACCAATCGATAACCTCTTGATAAAGGTAGCTGAGTTTCTGACGTCTTTTTCGGTTGTCAGTTAACTATCTTTTCGATAACAGCTGATTAACGGTAGTCTCGCAAGTTCCTTCCTAGATCAACAGATGTCGCGACATACAAATTGACGTTTTGATTATGAGTTTTGCAAATTTTAATTGAAACTGCACGCCTGAAACTCAAAATAATGAGATTTTCCATACGAAATATCGAATCGATTTCATTTTCATGTATATTTATGTCTTATGTATATTTAGATCATTACTATGATGATTTGAAAAGTTCCTGTCGCATAGAACCGTAAAGATATAAGCACTTGTTGAAAGACGGTCAAAGTGCAAGTCCTTTCAGATATTGAAGCTAATACAGAATTCATTTCATTACATAAGTGTAAACTGTTTGCTTGTTGAATCTGTACCTCATTTTAAATTAATCATCTGTATACATTTCGAGAGGTGATCTTCGAACCCGTATAAATCTGGATACAGAAATATTGCCCAATGAATTCCATTGCCTCTTCACCTGATGAAGAGCTGGAACTAGAGGATAATCTTCTTGTATTATATTCCATTATTACACTACTTGTTTATTATAATATGTTAGAATGTTGATATGAATCCAAATCCGGTACTCCGTCAAATCAAAATGAAAAAGTGAGGTTGGAGTTGACAAATCAAACGCCAATGCCCATGCGCCATTCACTAAATCTACAGATAACCGGCCATTTTCGGTCGGTTAAAATAAACTGACTTTATTGGCTGGTTATCTTTCTAAGCGGTACTCGGAAACCGAAATCTACGCTTATCCATCCGTCAAATTTGACAGATAGATAAACTGCGGTTAAAACAACCTCAGAAACCGGCCATAAATGAATCTTGTGGTTTTTGGTTGGCATGGTTCCCAGATCTATGCGCTGTGGAGCTGAATTACTGACATCATTTGGATGAAGAATCTCTAATAGTTATTAGTTGGCTGATTTTATATAAAACTGTTTCTCGCAAGCGTTATGGTTTAATGAGAAATAAAAAATGCCTTCAATAAAAATACCAATTAATAGAATCTTTCAGAAACAGGTGTATAGGACAACTCAGATATAACAATTCATATCTCTTCTACATAAGAAAAGAAACAATAACAGTGGTATTCATTTACAGAGTAATAATATTATGTTGACAAAAAACTTTTGATTTTAGAAACTTATCAATCATGAAGCGTTGAAAGTAACGTGTTCTGTGCCTAAGCAAAAGCAATATTTTAGAGTTCCCAATATCATGTTTATGGATACTTGATAATTTCATCCTCTCATTTAGTTTTTCATATAGCAAACATATCAAAAAATAGCTCTGAATTATAGAGGCTTTCTATTAACCTCTTATTCAAGATCTGTCATATTGCTTCGGGTCTTATGTGTACGCATACCGAAAAACGCCATGTCGAACGTCTTTTCGTTACCTTCTATCCTTGTAATGAAGTTGAAGGACTTATCACGATGTTGATGATTTCCCTGAAGCTCATTCGATGTACTTTAATCAGATAACCCCACCTGAATTGTCGAGAAACTTGAAATTGTGGAATTTCTACCTCTCAAGAATTCCGTCGATGGGGAATTCTCCTGAAACTTCTTACCGGCCTCTAAAACAATGTCTTGGGACGCATAGCACTTCGACAGGATGTTTGTTTCTTCTGCCGCAACAAAAAGAAATTCATTCCCTAGACGAATTCTTCAAACTAGCTTGCTCGTTGATCCATCTCCGTCAGCTTACGGAAATTAACGACACCGAAAATATGCTTTGAGTCTAACCTCCTTCTGGTCCGTATCAGTTCTCCAAGTGGTTTGTGTCTGTTTTGCCAGCGTTTCACAGAGGAAACGACCTGACAGAAATTAACGCGGTTGTTCGTTATTTTTTGCACTAGAGGCGTTGATTTATTTTTCGTAAATACATATAGCATTTCGTTGAGTAATTAATTCGTTTGCACAGAAGCGGTCGTGTACGACACCTATCAGTATATCATTATGGCAATGGCGTATTCATTCTAGAATACAACTGGACATTTCGTACGGTTAACCTAACGATAATCAATTAGATTTACATTCTGAATATCAGGCATCGTCTATACAGTTAAGGGTTGGCTAATAATACTCATCGGACTCATCGAAGGTGTCTATTACCTATTATTTATACATGAAATTTTATTGTGTGTATACAAATAACATGGAATAATACACATGATGGATTATGGTTATAACCATATATAGTCCGGTCTATTTAGACATTCGAAGTTACATAAAGTCCCAACAAGCTGAATTTCTGTGAAGTTGTTCAAAACATAATTATAAACAATGTCTAAAAGTTCCTCATCATTCCCCTGTGAGGAAAAAATTTTATTCGAGGTCAAATGTCAAAAAATGAGTTTTTCGTGATTTTCAGCAAAACGGAAGTTTTATCATAAAGTACATCAGACAAAAATTATAGATCATAAATTATCTATAAAAAATGTATCAATACTTATTTCCTTACGAGCCACCGTTTCTGAGATATAACGATTCAAAAAGTAATAAAAAGTCGTTATCATCATAATATGCACACGTTTCCACGCCACCTATGAGTAGTGTACTTAGCGCGTAGTTATAACTTTTTGAATCGTTATATCTCAGAAAGGGGGTGGCTCGTAAGAAAAAAAGTATTGATACATTTTTATAGATAATTTTATGATCTACAATTTCTGTCTGATGACTACTTTATTATAAAACTTACCGTTTTGCTGAAAATCGCGAAAAACTCAAATTTTTTTTTTTTGACCTCGATAAGATTTTTTTTCTCACAGGGAAATGATGAGGAACTTTTAGACATTGTTATAATTATGTTTTGAACAACTTCACAGAAATTCAGCTTGTTGGGACTTTATGTAACTTCACTCTCATTTTTTGGTCTAAATAGACCGGACTAATAGATAAGATTACGTGTCATCTCACTATCAGTCCTATCTATCTGAGACACGATTTCAAGATGGCGTTGGTTTATACAGGCTGTTCGCATTGATACCTATCGTTTGAATTCATAAACTATGACACGAAATTAAATAATGGCATCGATACATACTACAAAGTCGTAGGACTTTGTGTCTGCAGAGATGTTTAACAGTAATAGTTGTTCAACTTTTCTGTTTTCATTTCAGACATTATGGCGGTGAAATTTTGCTGTTAGGGTACCGGGGTACGCGGTGCAAGAATATCGATCAGTAGAATATAAATTTTACTCTTCTACTATCAAAATGTCCCTGGTAGGGTAAAGATGCCTAATATGAGATAGGCGCTAAATATGAGATAGGAAGATATTGGTCAAACTACTCACGTCAGTCATTTGGCGCTAGTGTGGCTCGGATTGACACATCAACAGTGCTAAACGTCTGTCAGTTCGCGCCGGCTAACGGCAATGTAAGAACGTGTGCGTGTTGGTAATTTCAACATCGTTAAACCAAATATTTTTCATCAAATGTTTACAAGGTACGTAACAACTTTATTATTACGTTAAACGCATTTATTTATGTTTTGTTTGTAGCTTATATGGTAATTTTAAGTTATGAATGCAGTTAAATTGTATTTTCTTTTGGAAACAAAAAAAAGGCAGCCATTTTCTAAAACTGTTGTTTTTCTAATATGAGATATGCCAGGGTTCCTAAATTGAGATATCTCATATTATGGTACCAAAAAAACAATTATCATGGGTGTTGGGTTAAACCGTATTTTTTTTTATTTTAGATGCCTCCCATCAAAAGAAAGACCTGGGACCACGCTGCCATGATACAGGCTGTGAATGCAGTACGAAGAAAAGAAATGGGTTACTTAAGAGCAGCGAAACAATTGGTGTTCCTAAGGGTACCCTTGAGCGCTATGTGAAAAAGGATGTCCGCGCAGAAGATCTTGTCCAGGTTCGTATGGGAAGACGCGCCAGCCTTGCCTATTGATTTAGAAGCCGAGCTGGAAAGCTATTGCAAGAAATGGATAGAAGATTTTATGGCTTACGTGCAGGACATTAATACATGGCGTTTCAATGGCAATTAAAAATAATTTGAGGCATCCCTTCAGTGTTACTAAAGTTCTGCTGGTAAAAAAGGCTTCGTGGATTTTTGAGGAGACATCCTACATTATCTATTAGGACACTGAAGCAGTTTCTGCTGCTAGAGTAAAAGGATTTAATCCAGTTGCAGTCGCCAACTTTTTTGATTTGTACGAGCCTGAACTTGATAAGATAAAATCCGCTCCACATAGGGTATACAACGTTGACGAGACAGGAATAACAGTAGTTCAACATAAACGTTCCAAGTTGTCAGTATGAAAGGCAAAAAAACAGGTCGGTGCGTGACATCCCTGGAAGAGGAAAGCTCATGACCATAGTGACCTGTATGAACGCTTGTGGTACCTACGTGCCTCCATTAATAGTTTCCCAAGGAAAAATATGGCTCAAGACCTAATGGATGGTGCACCAGCAGGTTCCATTGGCGATTGTCATCCGTCAGGCTGGATCCAGACACACCTATTCACAAAGTGGTTTCAGCATTTTATCAACTTTACAAAGCCAAGTAAAATGATCCAGTTTTATTGGTTTTAGATGGCCACTACACACACACGAGAAACATCGATCTTATTAATTTAGCTCGAGACAACAACGTAATTATAGTTTGTTTACCGCCACACTGCACTCATAGAATGCAACCAATGGATGTAGCATTTATGAAGCCACTAAAAGCTTACTACTCCCAAGAAATTGAAACTTGGCTGCGTAATAATTCGGGGCGCACTCTAACAAACAATATGTGGCTAGATTGTTTGGTGCGGCTTATGAAAAAGCTGCTACCATGACCAACTCCGTTAACGGTTTCGCAAAGCTGGGTATTTCCGTGCAATCGACATATTTTTACAGACGAAGAGTTTTCAATCTTTAATGATGGGGATGAAGAGCAAGATTTACTTAATGTTCAGAGAAAGACGAGAACGCAGATCTGGAAGATACTAGTTGTGTGCTTACTTCGATTGAAAACCAATCAGAGCCAACTGAAATCTTACCCAATAGCGGAATTACAAATGACAATCCTTCAGATGAGTACCAAGGATTAGCATCTTCTAAAACAGCTTCAACAGCTAGTGTTATGACAATCCAGTACCCAGTACATCGTCTTCTGTCTCCCGTTTGCACTTAAGCCAGTGCCCAGGCTACCTAAGAACAATTCTTCTTCTAAGAAAAACCCGAACTGGAGCAGCTTCTATAATCACGGCATCTCCGTATAAGAAGTCATTAGAAGAATCCCTAAATAAAAAACAAGAAAAAGAAAATAAGAAAGGACAGAAGAAACAATCAGTTAAAAAACAGCAGACAATGAAAAAAAACCTATTAAAAAGAAAAAGCTGAAGAAGTTAGTTCAGTTCCGAAGACGATGACATGCCTGAGTTGGCAGATAGCAGTGGGGATGAATATGATGCTGAATGTCCCTACTGTAGCGGTAACTTTTCGCAGGATACAAGAGGAGAAAAATGGGCCAAATGTGATAGTTGTTTTAAATGGGCTCATGAAGATTGTGGAGATGTAGCATCGAATCGTTTTTTGTGTTCATTATGTTTAGATGTGTAAGACATGGTAAGACTAAAAATAATTAGAAAAGATTTAATTTTTTTATTGTTTATTATATTCTCTTTGTTTGATAACCTTTATTTTAAATTTTATTAAAATGCTAATTTTTATTATGATAACTGAGTTCTGCTCAAATCTTTGTTAAGTTTAAGTAAAGTAAAAATTTTGAAGACTGATGTTAGTCTAAATTTAATAATTAATGTACCAAACTGCTAAGACTGATTTGTCTTAATATTTAATTAATAAATTACCTACAATAAAAATGTGATTATGAGGTTAATATTGTTTTTTTTTGTTGTTGACCCCTAAAATTTATGGAACCTAATATAGATAGTATCTTATATTTAGAACCCCTAATATCTCATAATAGGCGCTCTTTGCCTTGGAATTTTTTTTGATATTTTTCACTTTTTACAGCATAGCCAAAAAATAATATAATTTAGCCTATAAATAGCTAATATACATTTAAAGTACATTAAATTTCTATCTAAAAGTATATCTTAGAAAGCTTTAAATGTAACAGTTTTTTTTTATACCCAAAAAATGGAAATGGTTATCTCATAATAGGCATCTTTACCCTATATCCTCAAAAAATAATTAATGCAAAAACGATATGAGCAACATCGAAGAGTAGCACCGATAAATTTAAGTTGTCCGAATCACATTCACTATATCACTTATCTCACCATGGAAATGTCCTATTGTGGATTTTTACTTCGAGGGAAAAGTCACGCAAAGAGTCTTGAGTGCTAGATGTGGAAATAAATGTGAATGTGCAACACTTCCAAAGTATTTCTTAGAACTTTTTATAGGTTTTCACTCCCAGTCTCTGAAACATAAATAATTAAAAAATGTTTGATTAAGGTGAAGCGCTCCTGCGAAAATCTTTGCACTTATTTGTCAGGAGCAAATGGTCTTGAAAAAAATTGTTGCCTAACAGTAAAACTGAAAAATGAAACAAATTAAAGGATATTGTAACGTTTCGGTGCTATATCAGACACCTTCTTCAGACAAACTCTAAATTCTTCAGAATTGTGTATTTTCTCATTTGTAATCTGATTGACATCAGATTACAATATCACGAGTACTGCACAAACCCAATAAACCCAAACAGAGTGAAATTTCACTATCTTCTGCTTCACGATTAACCCGAATATGTGCAGTTTGCCGATGATGAAACGAAACGAAACGATCACGGATCAAGGGTAGATAGTCCGGTCAATCCAGACCAAAAAATTAGGGTGAAGTTGCATAAAATCCCAACAAGCTGAAAATCGGTAAAATTGTTCAAAACATAATAATAAATAATATATAAATGTTCCCAATTATTCCCGTGGATGGACAAAAATTTATTCAAGTTCAAAGGTCGAAAAATGAGTTTTTCGCGATTTCAGCAAAACGGTAAGTTTCATAAAAAAGGTAACTCAGACAAAAATGTAGATGTTAAAATTATCTTCAAAAATGTATCAATACTTTTTTCCTACGAGGCACCGTTTCTGAGATAAAACGCTTCAATGTTCTAAAAGTTGTTACTGAGGCTAGCCCTCAAATTCACCTTAGAAGCCGCAATAGATAAACAACGAAGGGGAGGTTCATGATCTCGTCACGTCGATGTGAATAACCGCTATAGACAAGAAGCGCGTGAGGCAAGCCTCACCTCACCGTTTACGCCTTGAATAGGAAGTGAGATGATGTACAAAAATCGCGACCTTAACGCTGTAACATGTAACGTTACGATCAGATTTTTGTGCATTGATCGTAACGTCAGTAACGTGTAATGTTACAGACGTCTGTAGCTGTACCCGGCTTGAGATTGAGGTCGGATATTATGGAAGACGAGTGCAGTATCGTACAAAAAATTGGGACGGAGAACATAATGGGGGATGAATGATGATTTAATAAAATATTGGATAATTCGCTTGATATTATTTGTGATTTCGGTAATTTATTGGTGAGGCAGTGCCTCATAGGACAAGCCGCCACTGCCGACGATCTAAACCGCTTATGACCAGGGCGATATTGATCAGGGAATGTCATTTTCCACCAAATTCATCCCATCTAATCATTTTGAAATTCGTCACGATATTATATCCTTGATGTATATTACTTTCCACGTTCTCTTTATAAATTACTAATCCGAAATCTATTTTCGGTAAGGTAACGGCAGCAGTTTCTGTCAACCCGTGAACGGATATTCATTCAATTTCAACGGATCCAGGTGACAAGCTCTGTACGTCCCGAATGAGACCACATTCATTCAGACCAATCGATTATAGGCGAAAAACACGTTTCGTCGGTTCTAATCTCCGTTAAAATCGTTAAGAGTGTAGAGAACGAGGCCAGATTGAAAGACCGGGAGAGCCACAATCGCGGTTCGTTCTCGGGAATAATTGGGCAGGAGATGAGTTCGTCGATTGGAAATGGTGAACGGGGTCCCTGGGGATTGATTCTGATTGGGTTCGATGCCAACGGATGTTGGTAAAGGATTTTTTCTAAACCAAGTTTTATGTTGGTATCCTGGGCGGGTGGCGTTCAGATACAGGGTTGGGATAAAGTTTGGCACCAAATTAATACACTACTGGAAAAATTAAAGGATCAAAAAAAATTCCAAATTTTTCGGCAATTTTCAACATGCTGTAACTTGAGAGGAATGGGTCGTACAAGGATTTGAGAAAAGGAAATGTAGCTCCAATGTCTAGTTTTTTGGGTTATAACTTCTAAAATTTTAAGTTTCAGTGGTTTTCGAGTAATATAGAAAAATCAGCAACAAAAAATTCTCAAATTTTACCACTTTTTTTTTTCTTGTCTACGAGCGTAGAAGTTTTATTTTTGCATAATCGTTATAATGATGGGATACTCTGTTAATTCAGCTTTAGTTTATTTTTTTACTGACCTCAATACGTCCACTTCTCGCCGAGATATCGGTCTTCAAATGGAAAAGGATACATTTGTCTTTGATTATCGATTTCTCAGCAACCAATGATCGCACAGAAAATTGAAGGAGGGTTTCAAGACCTTAAATGAACTCCCATCAATAAACAACCATTGTTTATTCATAGAAATTCTTTTCTTCATGTCGCATCAATATCAAAATCAAAATCAAAATTCAACAAAAAAGGGCATTTGGTGGTTTCTTGGAAAATCTACCGCTGGATCGAAAACGTAGAGGAAACCAATAATGTTAAGTGTGACTTTCAGAGTTCAATATGTTGATAAAACCTTACGAAGAGCCAAATCAATCCAGCTAGCCGTTTTTTCGTTTGACTCTATTGAATTTTTGAAAAAAAAATAAGGATAACGTTTTTTGCTCTGAGAAGCTCATAATCTTTAAAAAAGGCAAAAAAGAATTTTTTCGAGCTTTTTCCGCATTTTAATTGCAGGTAGTATAGTAGCATATTCTCATTAATGAGATACTTTCGGTTTAGCCGGAAATGACCATTTTTTTTTAATGGGACACCCTGTATATTTCTGCAGATTCTGAAAGAGCACTTTGTTTTGGATCTGTCCATACCAGGTTCCATGTAAAAATTATCTGTAAAAAGAAGAATTAAAACAACGGATTCTTGATGAATGTGCATCAATACATGGAGAAGTCTTGAGAAAAGTTACTCGAGAATTTGTTAATAGACTGGCATATTGTCAGGAGGTGAATGGCAAGCACTTCGAACATTGATTTTTTTAAAAATTATTTCTAATAATTTTTTTCTACTAGTAAAAGCTGTATTTCGCCTTTTTATAGATTTTCATAAAAAATACGTCATGAAAAGCAGAGAAAGAGAGTATCACTACAAAGTTTTCGTTTTATTTTTCACTATTGATACAATAACAACGATTTATTCATTTGAATGTATTTTTTCTCAAATGTCCAAAAAGACTGAATTTCTTCTTTTAACAGAGAATTTTTACATGGAACCCGATATCGACAGATCCGAAAAAGGTGCACTTTCAGAATCTGCAGAAATATACAGGATGTCCCATTTAAATAAAAAATTTTTTGGTCATTTCCGGTAAAACCGGAAGTATCTCATTAATGCAAATATGCTCATCAGTTGCATTGTGGTCCATTACACTCAACTGTCAAATTTCAAAAATATCGCCCGTTTCGTTTTAAAGATATTAATTTGGTGCCAAACTTTATCCCAACTCTGTATAACTCCGGATGTACTCGGAGTGTACTCTTCCCTGTTCCGAATAGTCAATAAGTTTGTTGTAGTTCTGGAATAAGAACCCTAAATGATTGAGATGGAGCAATTTAGAGATTTAGAGTGGAAGCGTAATAATATTAATTGATTGAAATCAACCAATATTAATCTCATACTTCGGAGCTAATCTCATCCTCGTTCAGACAAATGCAAGGAAGTGGTATCAAACAGAGCACCTATGGATGGCCGTTTCGTCCTATTATGACTCATCAGCACACGATAGCTCTTAATGATACAAGGCTTTTTGGCCAGAAAAAACACTCTAATAATGCCGCAGCCACCGTATTCCCCAGAAAGGCCCCCTGTGACTTTTTTCTGTTGCCGAAACTGAAGATGCCCATGAAAGACGACGCTACGCCACGATTGATCAGATAAAGACGGCATCGAAGGAGGAACAAGATCACAAAAAATGATTTTTCAAAACGCTTCGAGGATTGGAAAAACGTCATCACAAGTGTATATTGTCTGATGGGGATTACTTTGAAGAGGACAAAATAGATATTCATGAATAAATAAATAATTCTTGAAAAAACATGAAATTCGCGCGATACTTTTTGAACAAACCTCGTATATAGACAACCATAAACTTTTTTCTTTCTTCAATACTTCCATACAGTTCTGTGATATTTTCATGACGTGCATCTTGACGCGATGGCATTCAATTCAGCGCCCATTAATATAAAGTCACGCGACGGTCTAACGATTTCTGCCTTTAGCGTCCATTAATGGAAAGCAGGCCTCAATAATTTGATCATTTGTCAATAAATAGGAATTCTGTTGAGCAACAGTTTACTCCTACTATGTTCACAATTTCACTGGATCAAGTCAGTGAATTACAGTGTAATGAACACCCCCTTCAAGATCTGACGGAAGAGCGGCTTTCCACCAATCAAGGGTGTTATTATTTCAAAAAGAAAAAAAGATGTTAGGTAAATTTTGAAGATCTTTCTCCTGAAGGGAGAAAGTGTGGGCACGGCCCGTCTCACTTGGGACAGGACTCAGTGTTTATATTCTCCAGGGAAAGTAGGGAAAATTAAACAACTTGCGATCAAATTCTAGACGTATATTGAGAAAAAAAATATAGTAACAACTTTACACACACTGTTGCGAACCAGTCCGGTCAACTGATCAAAAAGACAATTTAACTCTTTAACAATCAGAACCTTAAGTCATTTAATCGGACAAAAGGAAAAAAATACAAAATTAAGCTCGACCACAACTCCCGTCAAGATCAAAGAAAAATTACACTTAAGAATCAACTGAGCTTAGGGAGATTATAAGGTTTTTCAAAATAGCGTAGCAACGATAACAATTAAGATATTGGAAATAGAGATAGTGGAGATTTCAGGACTCTGGACCCCTCAATATTATAAGCAGATCATGCAGCTTTTCTATCAAGACACACACAAAAATAAGCAGAGCGTATTAAAAATATCTGACCTTTATTCCTCGGTGGTTGATTCTGTTGATGATGAAGGCTGGTTAATCCTCAACTGGACCACAACGTCACTACCTCGTTTTTCGATTAAATGACCTCGCTCCTGGGGGTCGCGACGACGTACTTTTCTATACCGCGGAGTTATCGACGGAACGTAATCTGGGGAATTTCAATAGCGATGTAATCCGTCCGGCAATTTCGTTTCTTTTTAGTATACAAACTTTCGTTAATCTTAAATCTTTAGGTTTCGGCACTCTTCAGACCAATTACGTATTACTGAATCAACTTAATTTTCACTTTACTAATTTGGAATAACTCTTTCTTCTGTCTTCGTTTGAGACAACTTGCCTAACTCGAAACCGAGGCAAACTGAGAATCTTCCCGATCAAGACTTCTCCAGCTACTGACTTCCTTCCTCGTATCATCAGTACTTAAAATTTTTGCTTTTCCACTTCCCGCGGACGGATTGAAAATGTGGGGATTATACACTGATGGGGTTTTTTCCTTAGTTGCAGTTTCTTCGCTTCAGCCATGAATTTTTGTGCTGTCTGAGCATTACGCCACGAGGACCGTAAACCTGACACCGACTCTGAAAGAGAATTCCTTCGGATTCCTACGTGACATTTTATGAAAACTTGATCCGGTAACCAACAACTTTGCTTAGCATACATCCTGTGTATCGTATACCCAATTTCCGTCTGCTACCGTGAGAAAATTGAGATATGGAATTTTAGTGTGGGGGTCTAATGCCTCTAATAATTTACGCTAATTCTGACTCATTACAACAGCAGTTAACCAAGATACTGGACACTGGTACTTAGGACATTTCAAAGTGCCAAA
>JACDNR010000814.1:0-35122 GCA_013421045.1 Propylea japonica | reverse complement strand
GGAAGTGGTAACAAACAACACCTATGGATGGCCATTTCATCCTTATTAGGACTCATCAGCACAAGATATCTCTGAATGAAACAAGGTATTTCTTTGAACTCACAAGCGAAATGGCATCTTGTTTAAAGTATTATATATACCGAAAACGCCATCTCCAGTTCCATACGAAAACCTTCTTCCATAGCATGAACCTGGAACGAAGTATCGAAATGTTTACCATTTGTTGCATTGACTGAAGCGTTCTTGCATATCGCGTTGTGGACTGAAGACGTAAAATTTGCGATATTCAAGAACGCTGCAGTCAATGCAACAAACGGTAAACGTTTCGCTACTTCGTTCAAGGTTCATGCTATGGAAGAAGGTTTTTGTATGAACTGGAGATGGCGTTTTCGGTATATATAATACCTTAAACAAGATGCCATTTCGCTGTAATTTCCAAGAAATACCTTGTATCATTCAGAGCTATCCTGTGCTGATGAGTGCTAATAAGGACGAAATGGCCATCCATATGTGCTCTGTTTGATACCACTTCCTTGCATTTCTTTCTTGAATGAGGACCGTAATTAGCTCCGAAGTATGAGTTTAATATTGGTTGATTTCAATCGATTAATACATAATATTCTCTGCTTTCACTATATTGATATTCATGGTGATGTCACGCGTTAAACCTTTTCTTATTATACAGTGTGTTTTGGTCACGAGTTAGCGATAATTTAAGGTAATCATCAGATATACTTAATATTATCGACAAAAACACCCAAACTTGGAAGTTTACCTCCTTAGTTTTGGAGTAGCCCCCATTTTAAATTTCCTTTTTTATTTTCGTTGACCCTTCCAAATATATCGATTTCTTTGGACATAAAGGTCCTACAGATGTGAAAAAAATGTTTTTTGAAAGATGATACCACGCGCCTTTCATTGAAGTATTACAATATAAGAACATTCAACTTGAAAACGCCATAAATAAATTCTTTAAAAAGTTCATAGTGACATATGTACTGATTTTCTCAGTAAATCCGCAATAGTACAAGAACTAGCACATGAAAGGATAATTTTTTTCAATGATTTAAAAACCGCAAGGACACAAGCTACAAAACAAACACTCACATCATTTCTGTAAGTTACATGATTTGAGAGTAATTGCTGTTCGAACATGACCCTTATGAAAATTGATAAAATAAAAAAAAACCTCAGTACTGTACTTTCGATAATTTTCAATGATAAAAACAAACAAATTGATCATAAAATTGCTCCAAATGGCCGCATCTGCTCTGTAGACAGGCAGTGGCCTTCATGGCGTCTTGTGCTTTGCAACGCATAGTGATATCAGTTTCGAGCAGCAAAACTCTCAAATATGTAACTTACAGATATGATGTGAGTGTTGTTTTGTAGCTAATATCCTTGCGTGTTAAATCATTGTAAAAAAATTATACTTCAATGTGCTAGTTCTTGTACTATTGCGGATTTACTGAGAAAATGAGTACATATTTTCACTATGAACTTTTTTAAAGAATTTTTTTATGACGTTTTCAAGTTGAATGTTCTTATATTGTAATACTTCAATGAAAGGTGGTAGTACATCTTTAAAAAAACATTTTTTTCACATCTGTAGGACCTTTATGTCCAAAGAAAACGATATTATTTGGAAGGGTCAACGAAAATAAAAAAGTAAATTTAAAATGGGGGCTTCTCCAAAGACTAAGGGGGTAAACTTCCAAGTATGGGGTTTTTGGTCGATAATATTAGGTATATTTGATGACTTTAAATTATCGCTAACTCGTGACCAAACACACTGTATAGTTTCTAGTTAAGATTTAGGAGTGCAATGATGGAGGCTGTTGAAAATAGCTTGCCTTCCAAATTTGGACTCAAAAACTGCAGGACCTGCTAAAGAAATATATCATCATCGCTCCACAAAAACCGATAACCCTATCCATACCAAACCATTCATAACTCATACAAAACTCTGTAATTAAATGTCATTTTTCCTTCAGGGCGGCTCGATGCCAAACACGAGCAGTAGCGTCCCGTTCCTGCTGAGCAGCAGCATGCAGAGCATCCGCTCTCGGCGGCCCAGTGCGGTGCTCGGCGGCTCGCAAGGCTCGCAGGGTCTCCTTCAGCAGTTAGGCTCGGGCATGGTAAGACTCACTCCTCGTACCTACCAACCGGCCAACGGCAGACGTTCTCTAGTAGCTCGTTAGGAAATGTCCCTCTCTGAATATTACATTTAGCTGAACTACGTACGTATCGCATTGCACACCTCCTTTTACATTCATCACATCATCAATACTCAGGCTGGGCTCACGAGTTACGTTGCTCTAGAGTGTACTAGCAGCTTGTGTCAACTGGTGGAGGTACAAATGAAAGTATTTTACATGGGACGTAATGTATCTTTGATGTTTCGTGCGGAAGCTTTTTATTAGGTCTCATGATGAATTATATTTGCATCAGAATAGGGTTTAAAGCTATAGGTAGTGATTGACACACGCGAATTCTGTTCCTTATTTTACTGCAACACCATGGTTATTATAACGGAACTATAATAATTGAATGTTGCTATTTTGGTATTACCTTCAAACTTTCAAAAATATCGATTGAATGTTCGAGGAAAAACAAATTTCGTCGAAATTACATATTGATAGTCATTGACACACTTCGATAGTAATTGACACCCAGTATTAAGTGATTTAATACTTGTATTTCCACCCCTTGCGTTAATTACAGCTCGGCAACGGCAAACGACAGTTCATACTCAAAATGAGTGATCTTAAAATGTTCTGATCTAATCCTTTCCTGCAGATTTCTCTGAGTTGGATTCCTAAGTCATTAAGAGTAGCTGGATGATTTTTCTGAACTTCTCAGCCTTCTATTGAGGTTTGTCCCAACCTGCTCAATCGGATTGAGATCTGGACTTTTTGCTGGCCATTCCATTCGAGAGACTTCAACCTCTTCAAGGTACTCGTGAACAAGGCGCGCACGATGGGCATTATCGTCCATAAAAATGAAATTTTTCACCAAATGTATGGGGCAAATGGCACTACATGCTCTTCAAGAATATTCCTTATATACCTATCAGCATTCATAGCTCCATTATCAACGACCACAAGGTCTTTGCGGCCAGTCAAAGATATTCCACCCCATACCATAATCGATCCTCCCCCGAACCAGTAATATTCAGGAAATGCACTGAGCATATCTTTCATGTGAACGTCTGTATACAAGGGAACGTCGATTGCAATGGTAGAAGCAGAATCTAGACTCATCTGTGAAGAGAACTCTTCCCATTCAGCAGCTCTTCACAATGGATATGCTCTCTCGCAAAATCCAAACGCGCCCTTCGATGGGCTGGGGTAAGAGCTGGGCCTCTTGCCGCGACACGAGGCCTATATCATATCCTCTGAGGCGATTTCTTATTGTCTGAGTGCTAAATTTTCCCCCATGAGTTTGCTCAAAGCTGATTTTAAAGGAGGCGAGCGGTTGCAAACCGTTGTCTCAACGAAGAACTCTCAAGTAACGTTTTTGAATGGCAGTTGTTTCCCGTGGTCTACCCTGTTCTGGTCTTCGGACATTCATACCTGCCCCCCCCCCCAAAGATTAATTTCTTCGTTATTTCTTTCTTCTTCATTTTTTTACAAAAACAAAATCCTGGCTGCAACACTGTTCTGGACACACTTGTATGGGAACTCCAAACCTTTCTGCAATTCTTGTGTATGTCCACCCTTCTTCTCGCAAAACTACCGCTTGGGCACATTCCTCTTGGGTCAATTGCGTGTTTCGCGTTGCATGGCGATCGAGTGTAGAAAATCAAACGAAAGAAAAACTATTGATCACTAAATTGATCGAGAACACCTGATTTCAGAATGGAGCCAATACATTCAAAATCTGATAATCTCATCTTTTTTTATTCCTGCTGGGAAAACACATCTGTATTGAAGGAAAACGTTGAAAGTGGATAACATTATGCATGCATAATTCTGCTAAAAATAATTATCATTGAGAACACCTTCAGTTGTTGAATAAATTTGAGATTTCCATAATGTGCGTTAATTTTTGCGCAGTGTAGTTTAAACTTATATCAATCATTGAAAGTTTTACTTACTTACATCAATTAAAAATTTTTTGGAACTTCCAAAAAAGAAAATTTCTAGAATATGAAACAGAACAAAATAGGAAAGTATACGCAATTAATTACGTGCAGTCGTTAAGTAAACATATACACTTATTGACACTACTGCCAAAATCTCGCGCCAAATATCTAATGATGCCGTTTTCAGAATGATAACCTGAGGACCTCAAATAGAAATAAAACATTCTGAAATATGGGGACACAGATGAAAGACCTTAGATAGCACCAATAGTGTATTACATCGGTATCGTATATGTGGAGATCACTAATACTTTTGTCATTTCTTCTTCGTTCATATGGAATAAATTTGTCTGACCCTTCTTATTTCTATATTATTTTTTGTAATGGAAAACGTCAAAATCTCAAGGAGCTATTACGTCTCATGTAATAAGGACACTCGTTTATTTCCATCAGCCATATTATGACACCAGCTGCTGGCATTCTAATACATGATAACACCGGGTTTTGCTACTTTTTTATCGATGTTCTGATCGTTGGTGTTCGTTTGTGTAAATCAATTTTATCATTATCATTAGGGTGCCGCAACCTGACTTGCTTTTGTTATAATGTTAAAATCAGCATTTTTGTGTAATTTTGTGACTCATTTGGGATATCTTGAAGCTGAAGGAATTCTAGGGAATTTCAAACTAATATAATAACAACCTCTTTTGAGATATCAAGAAATAAGCTTGTGTAATTCACAGTATTAGTAAGGCTCTGAAAAGGGGAGTATACCAGACAGCCATGCTGGGTCCAACCCCAGACTCGAAAATTACAGAACAATTCGAATGAAATGAATCTGTAATCGAATAAATGCTTATGCTTACCTGTCTAGTCTCCAACTTTATTGTTTTGAATGAAAAATCAATACTTTCTATTAACTTTTCTCAAAAAGCACGCAACTAACAATAGAGCACAATACTGAGAAATTGACATTACCATCTGTAATTTTCGGTAACCAAGAGCACAAAAATGAAAACAATTGTTTTAAAAAAACAAGATATGAACTAAAATCATCTTGATCTCGTAGAATCCCCATTTTGAAGCGACGAATTATTAAATCATTGTGGAAAAGTCAAAAAATAATTCTGATTTATGGTTTGAAAATGGCTCAAAAAAGCCGAAACATGTCACCACAATAATTTAAATAAATGGTTTCACTCAGACTTTTCCTCACTGATTCAAAATCTCTTTACTTAGTCCATGACTGTTTCAAGAGAATAGGTTTAAGTTTCCTTCAAGTTCCTTGAGTCCTTATAAAATAATTGCTATAAAAATTATTTCAACGATTTTTGTAATAAGAAGTCAGGTGAGGAATTGATTAATGGTGAGCCTGCCTTTTCACACTTTTCTCCTGCTTATCCCACACCCTATTCATTATTCACATTTGATCATTCATCACATATCACGTCATCAATATCTCACCACCTCATTCATTTGGCGGGGGCTATGGAAGATCAAAAGTTTGTAAGGATGACCTATTTCCCTTATAATGTATTTATATTAAGGACATAGTTTTACTGTGAGTGACGCAATAGCATGAACCTAAAATAGTATATTATACAACGAGCGTATAATGATAGCTATTATTCGCGAGGTGAAGTTTTGGCCACGAGCCGTAGACGAGTGGTCCAAACAGCCATTATAGGCGAGTAGCATACTATACTTTATCCACGACTACTGAATATATTTCTTGAAGATTTTAAACATTTGGCGACCGCGACAATACTCCTATGACAAGCATGGAAAAAGTCAAGTTGACACATGAGAAATTTTTGGAGAAAGTCCTTGTATATTTTGTAATGAAAAAAACCACAATTGATATAATGAAAGTAGCTTGGGCCCTCATTGACAAGGTATACTCATATTTGTTAGTTGGAATACTTTAGAATACTGAAGAAATACCAATTTAAAAAAAATTATATCAAAACTGAATCTATGAAGCATCTGAAAGCAGTGAATTATAATCTCATTATTCCCTTGTGATTAATGGGTATTATTAAGTCCGAGGACAGAGACGTACAATGGACTGATTTAACAATAGTCGTGGATAAAAAATGTTCTACATTCGAAAATTTCCTGGTCGAACTAAGATTGTAATTATTTCATGACTCGAAAGATAGATACCTGTCAATTGTAACTAAGGCGTTTGTAGTACTTGACCTTATAATTTCTCTCTATCGATAATAAAATTTCTGAAACATCTCAATTCTTGATGTTTCTGTTATAATGTGCAGTCTTGAAACGGAGTTGATTCCAATATATGTATTCTTTTGAAATCAAGAGCTAACTTAATACAATACATAAAACAAAAAGAAAAATCCCTTACTGAGGTTAGTGCAAAACGGGGTACCATACCATTTTTTCGTATGATACCAGAGCTCAAGGAAAAACCTCAGTAGAAAAAACCCTGTCTCGCCGTTCTTACAACATAAAACTCAAAAATATTTTGATATTAAAGGATTTCTTCTTTATTGAGTCCAACAAAATATACGATAATCCTCTCCAGATGCCTTCGAAATCTGAATCTGAAACAAAACAAAATCGAAGCAGAAAAAGGAACAGAAAAATAAAATGATTGAAACTCTATTAAATCGATTTAAAATTAACAACCCAATTCAAAAAACGACTCGGTAATTTCATGTATAGCTCTCAAGCCATCCTTAATTCATATATGGAACAATTTATTCATCAGATGTTGAATTGTCTCCTCTGCTTCTCCACATTCGCAACAAGGACTCTCAACCTGAATTCCTTTTGGAAAGCATACTACTGCAACGTCCATAACCTGTTTTTATACGATTAAAACAATCCATATTTTCCTTGGAAGATCAAATCCAGGAACTTTATTCGAGGGATCAGTCATTAAATCTCTGTTCTGAATTTTACATGAGTTCCACTTGGAATGCAAAATTGCTGTATCACTTTCATTTGAGTTCGGAAAATAATTTGACCAAAAAATTTACGTGATTTTAATCGAGGAATCTTATTGTCTGGAATATAGAGTTGATTCCAATAAATGGTGGACTGTACTGTATATTTCTCAATATGTACACAATGAGCATAATACAACGCAACGCGATTGGATTCATCATCAATTAATGAAATCTCGGAGCTCTAATCCCTGAAGTAAACAAGAATAATTTATTTGCGTTCAGCTTCAGTTTCCGGTAGATGAATCAGGATTTGATTCACTGAAATCTTCATGAATAAACTGGAACTCTCTTTGCATTCTCACATTGAAGTGTAACAGTGGGTAGTTCATAACAAATTACCACCTGGACCGTGAACGGAAAAGTGCAAGGAAAGGAAATGGAAAGAATGTTATGTTGAAGGAGAAAAAAACTCGCCCTGTGTGTATTTTCGATTCTGTCTCAAGATTATGAGCACCTATTCAAGCGAACAAAGGAACAAGCAAGGTCCACTGCAAGTTAAAATCGTGCTTGAATGCCACCATAATGAGTGCGGCATGTAAACAAAAACATGGATAAAACTACAGATGAAAACCCGGAAGTATTTCCACTCTTCATTAACTTCTTCAGACTTCATAGTTAGCGCAACCAATTAACTATTTACTTCTTGCCAGTTCGAGGAAAATAAAATGTTTACCTTCCTTTCAAGATAAACTTTCTACTTGTGAATTCAACTGAAAATAAAACAGTACCGACACAGAAGTTATTGTCAATTCAAGTGAAAAAGAAATCTCTATTATTAGTGGTGCAATCTGAAGGGAATACATTCGATAAAATTTAAAACAATTGATGCCAAAACAGGGTGTCCCAAAACTACCGAGCAAAGCCGAAAACAAAACAAATTCTTGATTGAACACTACATGGAAGATCTTGCTAAGATCCAAATTTGTTTTTATAGTCAGCAATGTCGCGGTCGACTTCACTGATAAATTTAAGTTTACCATTCAAACTCAAGCACTTCCTTTTCGACATTTTTGCACAACTTTCACACTATCGTAATGATTAGATTGAAACTAACAGCCAGGGGGTTTGAGAAGGTCTCTCTGCCAGCCGTAATGATTAAGAGATAATCGGTACGTCCAGAAATATTTTGAAAAACCCACCCATATCTCTTCTTACTAATACCTATTCAAAGAGTGATGTTCTTTGAATATTTCGTTATAGAGAGAATTTGCTTCATTTAAAGGTTTTAACATGGAATTTGATTTCAAGGTGCAATGTCTTGTACGAAATTCGTTATACGAATTCATTATACAGGAGTTCGTTATAGGAAGTTCCAAGTGTTTTCCAGTAGAGGCCTTATGGTCATACATTTGAAATTTCCCAAAAATCCTTATTTCCGCTGATATAATGTAAATACTTACATTCAACACAACACCGTTTACATCATAATATGAAAATTACTTCTACCACCAATTCAACACTAAGAAACATCAATTTCAACGTCAGTTAAATTGCCTATTATCACTTTTTCTCGAAAATCAAGCCCGGGAAGCACTCAAGAGCTAATAATTGATTTTGTATCGATTCTAACGGAATGGGAAATTGACCGTGAACCAAATTGGAAATGCAAATAGACCAGAAATGCGATTACTACTAAACGTCCAATATTTCCACATCCTATTTCGTAGCAGCATTCACAAATACCGTTCCTCCATTAAACGATTTAGTGTGGAGGCGAAGGTATACGCTGTTCTCCGTATTCTGTTGTGTTGGTAGTTTTAGTCCTGCGGTTTCCTTTGTACCGTCATCACGGAGATGAGGCATACGTTTTCGTAATATGCCGAACATGATGAGGGATAACGTGGTAATTTTAGACGGAATTGACTATGGGTTTATGTGCTTGCGTAAAAAACGTTTGAAACCATCATCAGGTCCAGGCTTCACAATGGTTTTTAAAGAGTTTTCCAATAAGGGTTGTTTATTTCATTGTAAAGAAGAATCACCGATGTGAAATTAGCAGCCAAAATCTGGCAGCCAATTTCCGAATGTGCCGAACGATCAGTGGCGCCGTGAACTAGGTCTCCCAACTATATATGACGAAATAAAAAATCTTCCGTGCTTGAATGGTAACTATGTTGTTAATATTTCATCGAAATGAACGGAATACGTAGATAACCGTTCTGTATCTGAGTGAAACCTTTGAAACAAATATATCGTATTAGGTATTAAAAAAAACATTATTTAACAAGGAAGACGACGAAAGCCACCTTGAGACTCATGAAGTGTATTGGTTTGATATGAGGAATCTACGTTATGGAGGAAAATCCCTTCGGCCCCGTCGAAGGGGGTGAAAATGCCCCCCAAAGTACAAAAAATTCATTTAAATATGAAGACGATGAAAAGCCACGTTGAAACTCATACGTATATTAAGTTTAATATAAGGAATCTACGTTATAAAGGAAAATCCCTTCGGCCCCGTCGAAGAGGGTGAAAATGCCCCCAAAGTACAAAACATTCATTTAAATATGAAGACGATGAAAAGCCACGTTGAAACTCATACAGTATATCGATTTTTAATATAAGGAATCTACGTTATAAAGGAAAATCCCTTCGGCCCCGTCGAAGGAGGCGAAAATGCCCCCCAAAGTACGAAAAAATTCATTTAAATATGAAGACGATGAAAGCCACGTTGAAACTCATACAGTATATCAAGTTTAATATAAGGAACCTACGTTTATAAAAGAAAATCCCTTCGGCCCCGTCGAAGGGGTGAAAATGCCCCCCAAGGTACAAAAACTCATTTAAATATGAAGACGATGAAAAGCCACGTTGAAACTCATACAGTATATCGATTTTAATATAAGGAATCTACGTTATAAAGGAAAATCCCTTCGGCCCCGTCGAAGGGGGTGAAAATGCCCCCCAAAGTACAAAAAAATTCATTAAAATATGAAGACGATGAGAAGCCACGTTGAAACTTATACAGTATATCGATTTTAATATAAGGAATCTACGTTATAAAGGAAAATCCCTTCGGCCCCGTCGAAGGGGGTGAAAATGCCCCCCCAAGTACAAAACTCATTTAAATATGAAGACGATGAAAAGCCACGTTGAAACTTATACAGTATATCGATTTTAATATAAGGAATCTACGTTATAAAGGAAAATCCCTTCGGCCCCGTCGAGGGGGTGAAAATGCCCCCCAAAGTACAAAAAAATTCATTAAATATGAAGACGATGAAAAGCCCGTTGAAACTCATACAGTATATTGAGTTCAACATAAGGAATCTACCTTATAAAGGAAAATCCCTTCGGCCCCGTCGGAGGGGGCGAAAAATGCCCCCAAAGTACGAAAAATTCATTAAAATATGAAGACGATGAAAAGCCACGTTGAAACTCATACAGTATATCAAGTTTAATATAAGGAACCTACGTTATAAAGGAAAATCCCTTCGGCCCCGTCGAAGGGGGTAAAATGCCCCCCCAAGTACAAAAACTCATTTAAATATGGACGATGAAAAAAAACACGTTAAAAACTCATACAGTATATCGTTTAATATAAGGAATCTACGTTATAAAGGAAAATCCCTTCGGCCCCGTCGAAGGGGTTGAAAATGCCCCCCAAGTACAAAAAATTCATTTAATATGAAGACGATGAAAAGCCCACGTTGAAACTCATACAGAATATTCAGTTTAATATAAGGAATCTACGTTATAAAGGAAATCCCTTCGGCCCCGTCGAAGGGGGTGAAAATGCCCCCCAAAGTACGAAATATTCATTTGAATATGAAGACGATGAAAAGCCACGTTGAAACTCATACAGTTATTAAGTTTAATATAAGGAATCTACGTTATTAAGGAAAATCCCTTCGGCCCCGTCGAAGGGGGTGAAAATGCCCCCCAAAGTACGAAAAAATTCATTTAAATATGAAGACGATGAAAAGCCACGTTGAAACTCATACAGTATATCAAGTTTAATATAAGGAACCTACGTTATAAAAGGAAAATCCCTTCGGCCCCGTCGAAGGGGGTGAAAATGCCCCCCAAAGTACAAAAAATCATTTAAATATGAAGACGATGAATAGCCACGTTTGAAACTCATACAGTATATCGATTTTAATATAAGGAATCTACGTTATAAAGGAAAATCCCTTCGGCCCCGTCGAAGGGGGTGAAATGCCCCCCAAAGTACAAAAAAATTCATTAAAATATGAAGACGATAAAAGCCACGTTGAAACTCATACAGTATATTGAGTGCATATAAGGAATCTACCTTATAAAGGAAAATCCCTTCGGCCCCGTCGAAGGGGGCGAAAAATGCCCCCCAAAGTACGAAAAAATTCATTAAATATGAAGACGATGAAAAGCCACGTTGAAACTCATACAGTATATCAAGTTTAATATAAGGAACCTACGTTATAAAGGAAATCCCTTCGGCCCCGTCGAAGGGGGTGAAATGCCCCCCAAAGTACAAAAAAACTCATTTAAATATGAAGACGATGAAAAGCCACGTTGAAACTCATACAGTATATCGATTTTAATATAAGGAATCTACGTTATAAAAGGAAAATCCCTTCGGCCCCATCGAAGGGGTGAAAATGCCCCCCAAAGTACAAAAAAATTCATTTAAATATGAAGACGATGAAAAGCCACGTTGAAACTCATACAGTATATCAGTTTAATATAAGGAATCTACGTTATAAGGAAATCCCTTCGGCCCCGTCGAAGGGGGTGAAAATGCCCCCCAAAGTACGAAAAATTCATTTGAAATATGAAGACGATGAAAAGCCGTTGAAACTCATACAGTATATTAAGTTTAATATATGGAATCTACTTTATTAAGGAAAATCCCTTCGGCCCCGTCGAAGGGGGTGAAAATGCCCCCAAAGTACGAAAAATTCATTAAATATGAAAACGATGAAAAGCCACGTTGAAACTCATACAGTATATCAAGTTTAATATAAGGAACCTACGTTATAAAGGAAAATCCCTTCGGCCCCGTCGAAGGGGGTGAAAATGCCCCCCAAAGTACGAAAAAATTCATTTAAATATGAAACGATGAAAAGCCACGTTGAAACTCATACAGTATATTAAGTTTATATAAGGAACCTACGTATAAAGGAAAATCCCTTCGCCCCGTCGAAGGGGTGAAAATGCCCCCCAAAGTACGAAAAAATTCATTTAAATATGAAGACGATGAAAAGCCACGTTGAAACTCATACAGTATATCAAGTTTAATATAAGGAACCTACGTTATAAAGGAAACCCTTCGGCCCCGTCGAAGGGGGTGAAAAATGCCCCCCAAAGTACAAAAAATTCATTTAAATATGAAGACGATGAAAAGCC
Source organism: Propylea japonica (assembly GCA_013421045.1). Taxonomy (NCBI): domain Eukaryota; kingdom Metazoa; phylum Arthropoda; class Insecta; order Coleoptera; family Coccinellidae; genus Propylea; species Propylea japonica. The sequence goes on along the minus strand of JACDNR010000814.1, from coordinate 22,735 downwards.
ACGTTGAAACTCATACAGTATATTCAGTTTAATATAAGGAATCTACGTTTAAAGGAAAATCCCTTCGGCCCCGTCGAAGGGGGTGAAAATGCCCCCCAAAGTACGAAAATTCATTTTGAATATGAAGACGATGAAAAGCCACGTTGAAACTCATACAGTATATTAAGTTAATATAAGGAATCTACGTTATAAGGAAAATCTTTCGGCCCCGTCGAAGGGGTGAAAATGCCCCCAAAGTACGAAAAAATTCATTTAAATATGAAGACGATGAAAAGCCACGTTGAAACTCATACAGTATCAAGTTTAATATAAGGAACCTACGTATAAAAGGAAAATCCCTTCGGCCCCGTCGAAGGGGGTGAAAGTGCCCCCCAAAGTACAAAAAACTCATTTAAATATGAAGACGATGAAAAGCACGTTGAAACTCATACAGTATATCGATTTTAATATAAGGAATCTACGTTATAAGGAAAATCCCTTCGGCCCCGTCGAAGGGGGTGAAAATGCCCCCCAAAGTACAAAAAAATTCATTAAAATATGAAGACGATGAAAAGCCACGTTGAAACTCATACAGATATTCAGTTTTAATATAAGGAATCTACGTTATAAAGGAAAATCCCTTCGGCCCCGTCGAAGGGGGTGAAAATGCCCCCCAAAGTACGAAAAATTCATTTAAATATGAGACGATGAAAAGCCACGTTGAAACTCATACAGTATATTAAGTTTAATATAAGGAATCTACGTTATAAAGGAAAATCCCTTCGGCCCCGTCGAAGGGGGTGAAAATGCCCCCCAAAGTACGAAAAAATTCATTTAAATATGAAGACGATGAAAAGCCACGTTGAACTCATACAGTATATCAAGTTAATATAAGGAACCTACGTTATAAAGGAAAATCCCTTCGGCCCCGTCGAAGGGGTGAAAGTGCCCCCCAAAGTACAAAAAATTCATTTATATGAAGACGATGAAAGCCACGTTGAAACTCATACAGTATATTCGATTTTAATATAAGGATCTACGTTATAAAGGAAAATCCCTTCGGCCCCGTCGAAGGGGGTGAAAATGCCCCCCAAAGTACGAAAAAATTCATTAAATATGAAGACGATGAAAAGCCACGTTGAAACTCATACAGTATATTGAGTGCAATATAAGGAATCTACCTTATAAAGGAAAATCCCTTCGCCCCGTCGAAGGGGGCGAAAATGCCCCCCAAAGTACGAAAAAATTCATTTAAATATGAAGACGATGAAAAGCCACGTTGAAACTCATACAGTATATTAAGTTTAATATAAGGAACCTACGTTATAAAGGAAAATCCCTTCGGCCCCGTCGAAGGGGGTGAAAATGCCCCCAAAGTACAAAAAAATTCATTTAAATATGAAGACGATGAAAACCACGTTGAAACTCTACAGTATATCGATTTAATATAAGGAATCTACGTTATAAAGGAAAATCCCTTCGGCCCCGTCGAAGGGGGTGAAAATGCCCCCCAAAGTACAAAAAAATTCATTTAAATATGAAGACGATGAAAGCCACGTTGAAACTCATACAGAATATCAGTTTAATAAGGAATCCTACGTTAAGGAAAATTCCTTCGGCCCCGTCGAAGGGGGTGAAAATGCCCCCCAAAGTACGAAAAAATTCATTTGAATATGAAGACGATGAAAAGCCACGTTGAAACTCATACAGTATATTAAGTTTAATATAAGGAATCTACGTTATAAAGGAAAATCCCTTCGGCCCCGTCGAAGGGGGTGAAAATGCCCCCCAAGTACGAAAAAATTCATTTAAATATGAAAACGATGAAAAGCCACGTTGAAACTCATACAGTATATCAAGTTTAATATAAGAACCTACGTTATAAAGAAAATCCCTTCGGCCCCGTCGAAGGGGGTGAAAATGCCCCCCAAAGTACAAAAAATTATTTAAATATGAAGACGATGAAAAGCCACGTTGAAACTCATACAGTATATCATTTTAATATAAGGAATCTACGTTTATAAAGGAAATCCCTTCGGCCCCCGTCGAAGGGGGTGAAAATGCCCCCAAAGTACAAAAAATTCATTTAAATATGAAGACGATGAAAAGCCACGTTGAAACTCATACAGTATATCGATCTTAATATAAGGAATCTACGTTATAAGGAAAATCCCTTCGGCCCCGTCGAAGGGGGTGAAAATGCCCCCCAAAGTACGAAAAAATTCATTTAAATATGAAGACGATAAAAGCCACGTTGAACTCATACAGTATATCAGTTTAATATAAGGAACCTACGTTATAAAGGAAAATCCCTTCGGCCCCGTCGAAGGGGGTGAAAATGCCCCCCAAAGTACAAAAAAAAACTCATTTAAATATGAAGACGATGAAAAGCCACGTTGAAACTCATACAGTATATCGATTTTAAATAAGGAATCTACGTTATAAAGGAAAATCCCTTCGGCCCGTCGAAGGGGGTGAAAATGCCCCCCAAAGTACAAAAAATTCATTTAAATATGAAGACGATGAAAAGCCACGTTGAAACTCATACAGAATATTCAGTTTAATATAAGGAATCTACGTTATAAAGGAAAATCCCTTCGGCCCCGTCGAAGGGGGTGAAATGCCCCCCAAAGTACGAAAAATTCATTTAAATATGAAGACGATGAAAAGCCACGTTGAAACTCATACAGTATATTAAGTTTAATATAAGGAATCTACGTTATTAAGGAAAATCCCTTCGGCCCCGTCGAAGGGGGTGAAAATGCCCCCCAAAGTACGAAAAAATTCATTTAAATATGAAGACGATGAAAAGCCACGTTGAAACTCATACAGAATATCAAGTTAATATAAGGAATCTACGTTATAAAGGAAAATCCCTTCGGCCGTCGAAGGGGGTGAAAATGCCCCCAAAGTACGAAAAAATTCATTTAAATATGAAGACGATGAAAAGCCACGTTGAAACTCATACAGTATATCGATTTAAATATAAGGAAATCTACGTTATAAAGGAAAATCCCTTCGGCCCCGTCGAAGGGGTGAAAATGCCCCCCAAAGTACGAAAAAATTCATTTAAATATGAAGACGATGAAAAGCCACGTTGAAAACTCATACAGTATATCGAGTTTAATATAAGGAATCTACGTTATAAAGGAAAATCCCTTCGGCCCCGTCGAAGGGGGTGAAAATGCCCCCCAAAGTACGAAAAAATTCATTTAAATATGAAGACGATGAAAAGCCACGTTGAAACTCATACAGTATATCGAGTTTAATATAAGGAATCTACGTTATAAAGGAAAATCCCTTCGGCCCCGTCGAAGGGGGTGAAAATGCCCCCCAAAGTACGAAAAAATTCATTTAAATATGAAGACGATGAAAAGCCACGTTGAAACTCATACAGTATATTGAGTTCAATATAAGGAATCTACGTTATAAAGGAAAATCCCTTCGGCCCCGTCGAAGGGGGTGAAAATGCCCCCCAAAGTACGAAAAAATTCATTTAAATATGAAGACGATGAAAAGCCACGTTGAAACTCATACAGTATATTGAGTTTAATATAAGGAATCTACGTTATGAAGGAAAATCCCTTCGGCCCCGTCGAGGGGGTGAAAATGCCCCCCAAGTACGAAAAAATTCATTTAAATATGAAGACGATGAAAAGCCACGTTGAAACTCATACAGTATATTGAGTTCAATATAAGGAATCTACCTTATAAGGAAAATCCCTTCGGCCCCGTCGAAAGGGGTGAAAATGCCCCCCAAAGTGTGAAAAAATTCATTTAAATATGAAGACGATGAAAAGCCACGTTGAAACTCATACAGTATATCGATTTTCAATAAGGAATCTACGTTATAAAGGAAAATCCCTTCGGCCCCGTCGAAGGGGGTGAAAATGCCCCCCAAAGTACGAAAAAATTCATTTAAATATGAAGACGATGAAAAGCCACGTTGAAACTCATACAGTATATCAGTTTAATATAAGGAATCTACGTTATAAGGAAAATCCCTTCGGGCCCGTCGAAGGGGGTGAAAATGCCCCCCAAAGTACGAAAAAATCATTTAAATATGAAGACGATGAAAAGCCACGTTGAAACAACATACAGGTATTGAGTTTAATATAAGGAATCTACGTTATAAAGGAAAATCCTTCGGCCCGTCGAAGGGGGTGAAAATGCCCCCAAAGTACAAAAAAATTCATTTAAATATGAAGACGATGAAAGCCACGTTGAAACTCATACAGTATATCGATTTAATATAAGGAATCTACGTTATAAAGGAAAATCCCTTCGGCCCCGTCGAAGGGGGTGAAAAATGCCCCCCAAAGTACGAAAAAATTCATTTAAATATGAAGACGATGAAAAAGCCACGTTGAAACTCATACAGTATATGAGTTCAATATAAGGAATCTACCTTATAAAGGAAAATCCCTTCGGCCCCGTCGAAGGGGGTGAAAATGCCCCCCAAAGTACGAAAAAATTCATTTAAATATGAAGACGATGAAAGCCACGTTGAAACTCATACAGTATATCAAGTTTAATATAAGGAATCTACGTTATAAAGGAAAATCCCTTCGGCCCCGTCGAAGGGGGTGAAAATGCCCCCAAAGTACAAAAAAATTCATTTAAATATGAAGACGATGAAAAGCCACGTTGAAACTCTACAGTATATCGATTTTAATATAAGGAATCTACGTATAAAGGAAAATCCCTTCGGCCCCGTCGAAGGGGGTGAAAATGCCCCCCAAAGTACAAAAAAATTCATTTAAATATGAAGACGATGAAAAGCCACGTTGAAACTCATACAGTATATTCAGTTTAATATAAGGAATCTACGTTATAAAGGAAAATTCCTTCGGCCCCGTCGAAGGGGGTGAAAATGCCCCCAAAGTACGAAAAATTCATTTAAATATGAGACGATGAAAAGCCACGTTGAAACTCATACAGTATATTAAGTTTAATATAAGGATCTACGTTATAAAGGAAAATCCCTTCGGCCCGTCGAAGGGGGTGAAAATGCCCCCAAAAGTACGAAAAAATTCATTTAAATATGAAGACGATGAAAAGCCACGTTGAAACTCATACAGTATATCAAGTTTAATATAAGGAACCTACGTTATAAAGGAAAATCCCTTCGGCCCCGTCGAAGGGGGTGAAAATGCCCCCCAAAGTACAAAAAAATTCATTTAAATATGAAGACGATGAAAGCCACGTTGAAACTCATACAGTATATCGAGTTTAATATAAGGAATCTACGTTATAAAGGAAAATCCCTTCGGCCCCGTCGAAGGGGGTGAAAATGCCCCCCAAAGTACAAAAAATTCATTTAAATATGAAGACGATGAAAAGCCACGTTGAAACTCATACAGTATATCGAGTTTAATATAAGGAATCTACGTTATAAGGAAAATCCCTTCGGCCCGTCGAAGGGGGTGAAAATGCCCCCAAAGTACGAAAAAATTCATTTAATATGAAGACGATGAAAAGCCACGTTGAAACTCATACAGTATATCAAGTTTAATATAAGGAATCTACGTTATAAAGGAAAATCCCTTCGGCCCCGTCGAAGGGGGTGAAAATGCCCCCCAAAGTACGAAAAAATTCATTTAAATATGAAGACGATGAAAAGCCACGTTGAAACTCATACAGTATATCGATTTTAATATAAGGAATCTACGTTATAAAGGAAAATCCCTTCGGCCCCGTCGAAGGGGGTGAAAATGCCCCCAAAGTACAAAAAATTCATTTAAATATGAAGACGATGAAAAGCCACGTTGAAACTCATACAGTATATTCAAGTTTAATATAGGAATCTACGTTATAAAGGAAAATCCCTTCGGCCCGTCGAAGGGGGTGAAATGCCCCCCAAAGTACGAAAAATTCATTTAAATATGAAGACGATGAAAAGCCACGTTGAAATCATACAGTATATTAAGTTTAATATAAGGAATCTACGTTATAAAGGAAAATCCCTTCGGCCGTCGGGGGTGAAAATGCCCCCCAAGTACGAAAAAATTCATTTAAATATGAAGACGATGAAAGATACGTTGAAACTCATACAGTATATTAAGTTTATATAAGGAACCTACGTTATAAAGGAAAATCCCTTCGGCCCCGTCGAAGGGGGTGAAAATGCCCCCAAAGTACAAAAAAATTCATTTAAATATGAAGACGATGAAAAGCCACGTTGAAACTCATACAGTATATCGATTTAATATAAGGAATCTACGTTATAAAGGAAAATCCTTCGGCCCCGTCGAAGGGGGTGAAAATGCCCCCCAAAGTACAAAAATTCATTTTAATATGAAGACGATGAAAAGCCACGTTGAAACTCATACAGTATATCGATTTTAAATAAGGAATCTACGTTATAAAGGAAAATCCCTTCGGCCCCGTCGAAGGGGTGAAAATGCCCCCAAAGTACGAAAAAATTCATTTAAATATGAAGACGATGAAAAGCCACGTTGAAACTCATACAGTATATTGTTTAATATAGGAATCTACTTATAAAGGAAAATCCCTTCGGCCCCGTCGAAGGGGGTGAAAATGCCCCCCAAAGTACGAAAAAATTCATTTAAATATGAAGACGATGAAAAGCCACGTTGAAACTCATACAGTATATGAGTTCAATATAAGGAATCTACTTATAAAGGAAAATCCCTTCGGCCCCGTCGAAGGGGGTGAAAATGCCCCCCAAAGTACGAAAAAATTCATTTAAATATGAAGACGATGAAAAGCCACGTTGAAACTCATACAGTATATCGATTTTAATATAGGAATCTACTTTATGAAGGAAAATCCCTTCGGCCCCGTCGAAGGGGGTGAAAATGCCCCCCAAAGTACGAAAAAATTCATTTAAATATGAAGACGATGAAAAGCCCGTTGAAACTCATACAGTATATTGAGTTCAATATAAGGAATCTACCTTATAAAGGAAAATCCCTTCGGCCCCATCGAAGGGGGTGAAAATGCCCCCCAAAGTACGAAAAAATTCATTTAATATGAAGACGATGAAAAGCCACGTTGAACTCATACAGTATATTAAGTTCAATATAAGGAATCTACCTTATAAGGAAAATCCCTTCGGCCCCGTCGAAGGGGGTGAAAATGCCCCCAAAATACGAAAAAATTCATTTAAATATGAAGACGATGAAAGCCACGTTGAAACTCATACCGTTTGATATTTTACGATTAGGTTCCATGTCGTGAGGTATGAAAAAATAAATTTGTGAAAAATCTAATAATTTAGGGTGAAATTTTTATGCTTATATTTGTATGGCTATGGTTGTTATTCATTCCAGGAACTTCGATCTTGAATGCTTTTGCTGAACACTTTATCATAATCTCATATTTAAATGAATTTTTCGTACTTTGGAGGCATTTTCACCCCCTTCGTCGGGGCCGAAGGGATCCTTTATAACGTAGATTCCTTATATTAAACTCAATATTCTGTATGAGTTTCAACGCGGCTTTTCATCGTCTTCATATTAAATGAATTTTTTCGTACTTTGGGGGGCATTTTCACCCCCTTCGACGGGGCCGAAGGGATTTCCTTATAACGTAGATTCCTTATATTAAACTCAATATTCTGTATGAGTTTCAACGCGGCTTTTCATCGTCTTCATATTTAATGAATTTTTCGTACTTTGGGGGGCATTTTCACCCCCTTCGACGGGACCGAAGGGATTTTCCTTTATAGAGTAGATTCCTTATATTAAACTTAATATACTGTGCGAGTATCAACGTGGCTTTTCATCCTCTTCATATTTAAATGAATATTTCGTACTTTGGGGGCATTTTCACCCCCTTCGACGGGGCCGAAGGGATTTTCCTTATAAGGTAGATTCCTTAATTAAACTTAAATATACGAGTATCAACGTGGCTTTTCATCGTCTTCATATTTAAATGAATTTTTTCGTACTTTGGGGGGCATTTTCACCCCCTTCGACGGCGCCGAAGGGATTTTCCTTTATAACGGTTCCTTATATTAAACTTAATATACTGTAAGAGTTTCAACGTGGCTTTTCATCGTCTTCATATTTAAATGAATTTTTGTACTTGGGGGGCATTTTCACCCCCTTCGACGGGGCCGAGGGATTTTCCTTTATAACGTAGGTTCCTTATATTAAACTTGATATACTGTATGAGTTTCAACGTGGCTTTTCATCGTCTTCATATTTAAATGAATTTTTCGTACTTTGGGGGGCATTTTCACCCCCTTCGACGGGGCCGAAGGGATTTTCATTTATAAGGTAGATTCCTTATATTAAACTTAATATACTGTATGAGTTTCAACGTGGCTTTTCATCGTCTTCATATTCAAATTAATTTTCGTACTTTGGGGGGCATTTTCACCCCCTTCGACGGGGCCGAAGGGATTTTCCTTCATAACGTAGATTCCTTATATTAACTGAATATTCTGTATGAGTTTCAACGTGGCTTTTCATCGTCTTCATATTTAAATGAATTTTTTGTACTTTGGGGGGCATTTTCACCCCCTTCGACGGGGCCGAAGGGATTTTCCTTTGTAAGGTAGATTCCTTATATTAAACTTAATATACTGTAGAGTATCAACGTGGCTTTTCATCGTCTTCATATTTAAATGAATTTTTTCGTACTTTGGGGGGCATTTTCACCCCCTTCGACGGCGCCGAAGGGATTTTCCTTTATAAGTAGGTTCCTTATATTAAACTTAATATACTGTATGAGTTTCAACGTGGCTTTTCATCGTCTTCATATTTAAATGAATTTTTTGTACTTTGGGGGGCATTTTCACCCCCTTCGACGGGGCCGAAGGGATTTTCCTTTATAGAGTAGATTCCTTATATTGAACTCGATATACTGTATGAGTTTCAACGTGGCTTTTCATCGTCTTCATATTTAAATGAATTTTTTCGTACTTTGGGGGGCATTTTCACCCCCTTCGACGGGGCCGAAGGGATTTTCCTTTATAACGTAGATTCCTTATATTAAACTTAATATACTGTATGAGTTTCAACGTGGCTTTTCATCGTCTTCATATTTAAATGAATTTTTTGTACTTTGGGGGGCATTTTCACCCCCTTCGACGGGGCCGAAGGGATTTTTCTCCATAACGTAGATTCCTCATATCAAACCCAATACACTTCATGAGTCTCAAGGTGGCTTTCCGTCGTCTTCCTTGTTAAAATATTTTTTTTTATAATACCTAATACGATATATTTGTTTCAAAGGTTTCACTCAGATACAGAACCGGTTATCTACGTATTCCGTTCATTCCGATGAAATATTAACAACATAGTTACATTCAAGCACGGAAGATTTTCGATTTCGTCATATACAGGGTTGGGATAAAGTTCGGCACCAAATTAATATCTTTAAAACGAAACGGGCAATATTCTTGAAATTTGGCAGCTGAGTGTAATGGACCACAATGCATCTGATGAGCATATTTGCATTAATGAGATACTTCCGGTTTAACCGGAAATGACCAATTTTTTTTTTATTTAAATGGGATACCCTGTATATTTCTGCAGATTCTGAAAGAGCACTTTGTTTCGGATCTGTCCATAACAGGTTCCATGTAAAATTCTCTGTTAAAAGAAGAAATTCAGTCTCTTTGTACATTTGAGAAAAAATCCATTCAAATAAATAAATCGTTGTATTTGTATCAATAGTGAGAAATAAAACGAAATACTTTGTAGTAGATAACTCTTTCTGCTTTTCATGACGTATTTTTTATGAAAATCTAAAAAAGAAGAAATACAGCTTTTACTAGTAGAAAAAAATTATTAGAAATAATTAAAAAAAAATTATTTTAAATGTTCGAAGTGCTTACCATTCACCTCCTGACAACATGCCAGTCTATTAACGAATTCTTGAGTAACTTTTCTCAAGACTTCTCCATGTATTAAGGCACATTCATCAAGAATCCGTTGTCTCAATTCTTCTTTTTACAGATAATTTTACATGGAACCTGGTATGGACAGATCCGAAACAAAGTGCTCTTTCAGAATCTGCAGAAATATACAGGGTGTCCCATTTAAATAGAAAAAAAATTGGTCATTTCCGGTTAAACCGGAAGTATCTCATTAATGAGAATATGCTCATCAATGCATTGTGGTCCATTACACTCAGATGCCAAATTTCAAAAATATCGCCCGTTTCGTTTTAAAGATATTAATTTGGTGCCGAACTTTATCCCAACCCTGTATAGTTGGGAGACCTAGTTCACGACGCCACTGATCGTTCGGGCACATTCGGAAATTGGCTGCCAGATTTGGCTGCTAATTTCACATCGGTAGAAGAATCTATGGTCAATTCGCATGGATACTCTGGCCAGCACATTTACATATGTTGCGACAGTCAGGGAACTCTGAAATCTCTATCTGATGTTAGAGTTGACTCTCTTTTGGTAGAAGAATGCAGGAAAGCTCTGCGTAGGCTGGGCTCTGATAACTTTTTGAAAGTAATCTGGTGTCCGGCTCATGCGGATATACCTGGGAAACGTCAAGGCAGATGAACTGGCTAGGCGGGGAGCAGATAAGCATTTGTTGGACCGAAGCCTGCGCTGCCAATCTGTCTGAACAGAGTATTTTCCTCGGAATGGAGCGCGGGGGTGGGCCTGTGGTGGTCGAGGATTCTTATTGAGAGACCGTCCTCGCGATCTGGAGTCAATAGACTTCTGGTGCTGGAGAGGAAACAACTCGGTATGGTGACTGGTGCATTGGCTTGTCACCTGTTCAGCAAACATTTGAAGGGATGGGATTGACAAGCTGCTCCCTATGCCGGTGGAGGAGGAGTGGAGGAGGACTGATGAAACGGTTGAGAATATTTTGTTTAACTGTGGGAACCTTACTGAGTTAGGTAAACACACCTAGGAATCCAACACCTTCTATTCCTATGGTGAGAGGGACCACTCCTGGCAGGCTCGCGACATTTCTGTCTTCGTGTCTGAGGAGCTGAGTCTCTATAGAACGATGCGGGTGAACAATGGGCCACTAGGCCTCAGTTCGGCCGGAAAGGCACCGCACAAAGAAGAATGCCGTCAATAGTGGAAATAACATCAGGCAAATGACCACCACGACCACGCTTACAGGACCATTTTCTTTTAATGAAATTTTCCATAACAAATCGCAAAGTGGCTGCCCTATGTCCTCGATAGCTTCACGAATTCCATCTTTGAGGTTTCGAATCGACGCTGGGCTATTGGCGTAGACCTTCTCTTTCCTGTGGCCCGAAAAGAAGAAGTCGCAAGGTGTTAAATCACAAGATCTCGGTGGCCAATGTGATCACCTCTTTGAGAGATAATACGGTCCGGAAACTTTTTCACGGGGCCCCAAAGGAACAAATTCCATGGTTTTAAATCACAAGATCTCGCTGGCCAATTGTGATTACCTCTTCGAGAGATAACGATAACTTTTCCCGCAAAAGATCAATGATTTCGTTGCGCCGTCTTGTTGAAAGTAAACGTTGTCCAAATCAATACTATCCAATTTCGGCCATAAAAATCATTAATCATCTCTCGATAGCGCAATCCATTCACCGTAACTGTTGCTCCAGCCAGAGACAACTCTGCTCCAGCCTCATTTTCGAAAAAGTAAGGTCCAATGACTTCGCCGGACCATAAACCGCACCAAAGAGTCACACGTTGAGGATAGAGAGGCTTGAATTTTTCCACCAATTTATTATTGATAACCTACGGTAACCAAAGAATAGGAAAGTGTTCCATGAAAACACGATAGACTAAAATCCATCGCAATATCGCCTTTAAACATAAAAAGAATTATTACCTACGTGTTGTAGGTACTGAAAGAAGCTTTTATGGAGAAGAATTTACTACCTACCGATAGAAATATAAAGTAAGTGTTCACGATTTTTATTTTCCTTTGAGTCTTAAACATGATCTCATCATTTATGAGATAAGTTTTATATAAATTTTCAAATAGCAATGGATGTTGAAAATTTTTTTGCTATATTTTCCTTCTTTGACGAATAAACGCTTATGAACTATACTAATAATGATTACGAACTGATTTTATTCTATCACACATCGTATCAAAACGCCTGTAGCATTCGATATCGGGTGTAATTCAGTTCACTATTGAATCAATTTCGGTATGATCCGTTAATTGATTTTATTTTCTCTAATAATGTGGAAAATCCGTTTATTCTGTCATGCAAAATTGAGCTGGAATATTTCAGTTTCAGACAGATAACATGGTTATACTTCATTATTGTAGGCTGGATTTTGAAACACTCCCGTCGCGGGTTTAACTTTTATCTGTCAATTTAGTCATACACAGAAAAGTTTTGCCAAGTGAGATTTTTCAAGACACGAGCCGTAGGCTAGTGGCCCAAATCACCGAGTGAATAACAGCCATTATAAGCGAGTAGCATACTATACTTTATTCACGACTACTGAATATATTTCTTGAAGATTTCAACATTTGGCGACCGCGACTAGACCCTTCTATGACAAGCGTGGAAAAGTTAAGTTGACACATGGGAAATTCTTGGAGAATTAGTCAATGTACATTTTGTAATAAAAATGACTTTAATTGATATAATAAAAGTAGATTTTGCCCTCCATTGACAAGGCGTTCCCATTTTTGTTAGTTGGAGTACTTTAGAATACTGAAGAAATACCAATTTAAAGAATATTATATCAAAGCTAAATCTATGAAGCATCTGACAGCAGTGAATAATATCTCATTAACCAATTGTGATTAATGTATATTATTTTGGCTGAGCACACAGACGTAAAATGGCTAGGTTATATAGTAGTCTTGGATAACAGTAGATTTTGCTCTCGATTGGCCAGGTAACGGTACGCATTTTATTGGTCAGAGTACTTTAGAATACTGAAGAAATATCATTTGAAAAATATAACATGAAACCTAAATCTTTCAAGGATCTGAAGCAGTGAATATTAACTCATTTTTCACTTGTGATTAATGGGTATTATTAAGGCCGAGCAAGCAGACGTGTATAATGGGTGGTTTATACAATAATCGTGGATAAAGATTGAATGAACTATTTGACAACTGAATTACTCAAAAATGGATCTCAGTTCTCTGTTATCGTTTTCTGAGAACATTCAAAATGACAACATTTTCAAAGAGAGAGGGAAAGTTGATTTTCTGTCGCTAGTTGTTATTGGACCAATGTGATAGCCAAATCCATGGAGGATAGGCACTTCAAGAAGAAGAAGTGTTTTCCTGATGACGGCTGGCTAATGCTAGTCGAAACGTTGAATTCAAAAAGCAAAAATGATGGAAACAGCTCAAATAATATTTTTCTCCAACCATCAAAAAATGTTGATTTTTCTGTACTATTTTCAGGTGCAAAAGTCATAAATTTTCTTATCGTACAAAAATTTGCTCGTTGCTTAGCAACACTTTTAATCCTAGGATTAAAAACGCTACTTTTAATCCTTGGATTAAAAGTAAACGCATTTGAAGTCTACTTGACAATCACTGTCATGATTCTGTGTTCAAATTCATAACCAAATTATTGAAGATTTTTCACTAAAACCAATTTTATTGTAATTTTGACTTAGTTGAAGAAAAAATAGTATATATTATTCGGAATAAAAGTGCCTATTTTAACTCGCAATTTTGCATTCGCTCGGCTGCGCCTCGCAACTGCAAATATTGCTCGTAAAAAAAAGATGCACTTTTAATCCTTATAATATAATATACTATTTTCCGTCGATCTCAAAATAAAAGGAGATTTTAATGTGTACGAAATTGATCATTAATGACCCATTTCAATGCTCGATTTATTCTATTTTAATGTGCAATCCGCATGGCAACCGTTCACAAAGTATTCAGAAGCACTACGAGAAATGTCAAAACTAACTGGAACAAAGATACCTATAGTCCGTTCACGAAAGGTTGAGCACATAGTAGGCGTTTCTTTATTCATCTGAAGTTTGCAGTATTTACTGTCATAAAGTAGAATGAAGTCAACGTTGCCGAATGTACCCGGCTTCGTCTGACGAGCTTGCGAGTTATCAGACAACTCTATGCAATATTGACATCATTGTTTATCAATCTGCAAGAAAATAATGAACATAACCTAACATTTTAATACACACAGTGAAATATGGCCATTTCCATGGCCAACCGACGGCTCAACCTTTCGTGAACGGAGTATACATGGAAATTTTATTATGTCAAATGTAAATCTTGTGCAAAATGAGCATTGATTTCATTCAAGAATCATACACCATCCATATTGAGATCGTCGGAAAAATCTTGTAATCGAGCGACTAATGGACAAGATATTTGACGCGTGAGCGGAGCGAACTCGTAATAGTTCGAGACCATTAGTCACTGTCTTTAATAACCTAGTTGATTAAATGGCTATAAATCATCTCAAAAAGTTAATCTGCATAAAAAATTATAGGTAAGGATCATGCTATCGTCGTCACTCTGTATGGACTTCCAGTAGATTTTAGCATTTTAGAAAACAGTAGTACCTAACATATATCCCGACACTCCCCGCATTACTGTTTGTGTATGTTCCAGTACCAGTATTCTCAAGAGGTCAATAAGCATCAAACCCTTAGATGATGACTGAGCACGCAGTTTTTTTATGAATGCGTACGTTTTTGGAAGATCTGCAGTGGCAATCCTGAGCGACAATCACATGAGACCGCACAACTCCAGAACACTCTGTACACATTCTGATTGTATGTATGTGTGGCTGTCATCAAGTGTTTTCCAGATTTGGTACCAATTGACCAATAACATTCTCATTTTTGCTTCTGGTCTATTTTACAATCTTAATATCAAACAATATAAAGCATGTAGGTAGATACTATTATGTACCTCAGTATCATCAGAGGAAAGTGAGAACATGGCCCATATACAGGGTGTCCCGGAAAATATGGGAAATATCTCGGATTCAGATAGAACATTAAAAATGAAGATGACAAGTTCCAATAATGTTTTTTCCTAGCTGCCCTCCCTACGATGATACGACCTCCTAAATGACGCCACTGGATATCCATTTTAGTGGAATAAGTTTCAAACTACTCGATATAATTTGATGAAAATTTGATATGATCAATAGTATTGGACTCTTAAATCACCGCACTCAAATTTCAATTAGCTTGTTCAGTTTACCAGGGGCCGACTGGGTGTACATTTCATGCTTACATATTTAACCCTGTATGATAAGGTGCTAAAAAAACAAATTTGGATACCTGAACATTAAGCTAAAGAAAAGGTACTTGTTCAGTGTCGATAAAATGAACTGTTTTCGAAAAAAAAAATAGTGAATGAAGTAAGTAATTGAAATTTATTCCACTTAAAATGAATTTCCAGTGGCGTCATTTAGGAGGTCGTATCTTCGTAGGGAGGGCCGCTAGGAAAAAAAATTATGGGAAATTGTGTCATCTTTTTTTATGTTCTATCTGAACACGAGAGATTTCCCACATTTTCCGGGACAACCTGTATTTGACGTATGATACAAGAGCACAGCAAAAAATCTTCGAAAAAACTCTATCTCCCTGTAATCTGTTATGAAATGGCAATATTTCAAGAATTTTCTGATGATTTATTCATATTGTACTTGCATTCACATATACCTACGTTGACAAAATAAGTTACAAAATCATATGAAAAACGAATACAACAAAAAAAAACAGTGAGGGCCAATGAGATAAAGCATAAAATGTGTCCAGAACATTGGGAAAAAATTAGAAAAAAAAGAAAAATAATAAAATCTGTTAATGAGAATGTAATATGGAATGTAGAAACTTTTGTTCGCTATTGGACTCGGAATATAGATCTCATAACAAATTGAATCAAAATTTCATGAGTGGTACTTTTGAATTTCACTCTGAATAGGAATTTCCAGTATGTTAAAATATAGGGTTATACATGTGACAGCATAAGAGTAATGTTAAATAAACAGGGTATATTTGAATAATACCGAAAAAATTGAAGGATCATTTCATAAAAAAAGGTTTCCATAATGTAGGCTGGGAAATGCGTGTTTTCAAGATACAAGGTGTTTTACTCGAAAATTGACTAAAAAAAGTGATACGCCACTGAGATATTTCAAACTAACGATTATTTTTGAATTTTTCGTTCAATTTCGACAAAAAATCTCTTCAGCATTTTTTCTTGTGTCTTAAAAACAGCGTCCTACACGAAAAAAGGCAGAAGAGAAGTCACAACTGAACGAACAATTGTTAATTTAAAATATCTCAGTAGTGTATCGCTTTTTAGTCATTTTTGGAATGAATCTTCATCACCTGTATCTTAAAAACAATTCATTTCGGAGCTACGTTTATGGAACCATTTTTCGTAAGTAAATCATAAGGGCATCTAATTTTCCGAAAAGAATCGAAAAAACACGTTGCTAAGTAATATTTGACAAGAAGCATGAGTGCTGGTGGCAACAAAAATCCGAGTCGACGACGAGGATTTTTGCACCTGCACGAATGCTTTTGTCAAAAAAATATTACTTTGCAATGTGTTTTTTCGATTTTTTCACAGGAAAAATTAGATGCCCGAATGATATTCGACAAGACTATTTCCTGAGTGACAACAACTGTCAGTTTTGCGCGGGTAAACGCGAAATAAACTGCTGACAGGTCCTGCCAAACAGTTTTTCCACCTAGAAACCATTTGTATTCAAAATTGCGCGTTTCTGATTGATGCAAATGACGACGAGGGAAATAGTCCTAAAAGGATCCCTATTACTATTACGGAACAAATTTTGAACTTAAATCTAATCTTGAAATTTTAGATTGATTACATGTTTTGACGAAGGGTATAATTATTGTGCAGCAGTTTTTTGAACATTCGATTTGATTTATTCAACATTCAGTTATGAACAAATTTTCGAAGAGAACAAACCTCGATGAAAAAATCAATGAGAATATTAGTCAATTGGTATCAAAACAATATGATCACCGTTTTCTCTGTCTTAGATATACTAATCGTTCTTACCAGAACTCTCCTTGGGTATTTTGACTAAACTGAATTTTTCTCAAAAAACGATGGATATTTGAAATTTTTCATCACTGCTGGCGGTGATAGTACTTATACCAAAGAAAATATGAAAATATTCATCGTTTCTTGTCACAAAAAATATTTTTCATATCAAAAGGAACATTTTTTTCACCTACCCACAATTGGATGTAAAAACTACATTGAATTGGGAAATAATATTGACAATTACGAAAAAACATTAAGATAAAGTCGAAATTGGAATGATTTAAAATCAATCTTCATACAGAGAGTCTCATAAATATCAACAAATTCAGGATATCAATGCCTGAGTTTTTGAAGTTAGAAAAGGTTTTCGTTTTCAAAACCATTTGTAATTCAAAGAATTTGGGAATGAATAATTGAACACTGAATTAAAAAAGCTTTTCAACCAAAAAAACAGACAGACCAAAACTACAGGATCTTGATACTCGAAATTACTCAGAGAATTATCTCGAAATGTTTATGAACAACACCTTGTATAATGTGGAGGCTCTTCATATCTCCTTTGAGGAATAATTAATAACATTATTCATCTTCATTGTCCTTTTCTGTTCAGTTTGGTCAAAATCAAACCTGATGACAATATTCTATCTTACGAATCTTTGGAATATTTCGAACGTTCTAAAATGAACGGTATATTTCATAGCCTTGTAATATAAACTTTACCTTATCCTCGACAATCGTTTAGATTATACAGCTACCTATTTTCATAAACATATTTCACGATGGTCTTCAGTGTTAATGAATGTGCATGTCAATATTTTACCTCATACAAGATCTTATCAGTTCCTTTTCATTCTGAAGAAACGTAAATGGAGAAAAACAGTGTGAGAAGAACAAAAAACTGCAAACGGTGATGCGAATGAATATTTTTTTAGATATAACGGAATCGTACCTATTTGTAGAATGTTCGCGTGCGTCAATAATATAAACTAAAGGGTTTTCTAATAAGAGGTGTTATTTTGATATTCAAAGAAAAATGCCATTTTTCAATATAAATGATCGGATGTTTATTTCATTATAAAGAAGAAGCTATGCCGTTAATAGTGGAAAATAACATCAGGCAAATGACCACCACGACACGCTTACAGGACCATATCCTTTAATGAAATTTTCCATAACCAAATCGCAAAGTGGCTGCCCTATGTCCTCGATAGCCTCACGAATTCCATCTTGAGGTCTTGAATCGACGCTGGGCTATTGACGCAGACCTTCTTTTCACGTGGCCCCAAAGAAAGAAGTCGCAAAGCGTAAAATCACAAGATCTCGGTGGGCCAATTGTGATCACCTCTTCGAATGATAACTTTTCCCGCAAAAGATCAATGGTTACGTTGCTTGTGTGGCACGTAGCGCCGTCTTGTTGAAAGTAAACGTTGTCGAGATCCAATTTCCGCCATAAAAAATCATAATCATCTCTCGATAGCGCAATCCATTCACCGCAACTGTTGCTCCACTTTTCGCTACAGCAGCAATATTCTCGGTTGTTCTTGAGCGACGTGCTCGGGTTTTATTCTTCACATCAGTAACTTGTCCCAACAGCTCGAATTTTCCACCAATTTCTTATTGCGGTCAGACAAGGTGCTTCACGACGACCCAAAAAGTTCGAGTTTACGAACCATCTCTGCCAAATTTTCACCATTTTTATAGTGAATTTTAATAATTTCAGTGCGTGTATCGTTCCATTTTTATCAATGGCGTAGTTTCTACTTGTCAACTGTCGAAAAATGACCGCTTCAAACGTGACATCTACCGAAATAGCGGGCTATTCAAAAACCCACCTCTTATTGGAAACTCTTTATATGAATTCAACACTGAGGCCATGATGGCATGATATAAGAATATATGTTCTTATATCATGACTGAGGCTAGTTTTGACGCATGCGTGTAACATTACATGGAATTCTAGTGGTTTTTCCATTAATGTATTAATGTTTTCTCCAAAATCGTTTTCGCACACAACCTTACTACCTTCCTTCAAACTTGTCGCTATTTTCGCTCATGCTTAGTCTATTTTTCTACAAAGGTTGTGCTCCTTGCTCAATGTTACCATTGGAAAATCTGAAATTTTAGAGCATGCCTGGAGCATGGAATTTTAGATTTCTTCAGTGAATGTTTTCATACTATCTATACTATTGTGTATTTCTGATGAATAATTCTTCATATCTTCTGAAATAAGTGTTCAATATTGTCAGTATATATAAAATATGTTTCAACTCGTCTATGAATTATCGAAGATGATCTGAATACAATAGTTCTGTCTAATAAATGTATTCGAAAACCTGTATTTGGGTTTTAGATAATGTTCGATGGAATAAAAACATTTTTCGTCGACACCAAGTGAAAATCTTGAATTAAAATGAAGAGAAACATATATACTGAGTTTAACATTGTTATTGTTATCTGTGTAAATGTTGTTTTGTTTCTTTAATTCATAATACCAGTAATTTTTCAAGAATATCATTTCACCACTTTTTCTATTCTTAAGATAAGTAGTTCAATATACTACAAAGCCAAATATTTTTCTATTAACTTCATCAACAGAGACTCCATTGTAAAAAATAATATTCGAACTGAAACGTCAAACTTCAATGGTAAGTCTTCCAAATTTACCCTTTTCCCATTGGTCTTTTACCTAATTTTTCTTGGATTATGCAATTAATTATTATCATATACTCTTTTTCTCCTCTAGAATTCAGTAGGTATCCCCCTTTATCAGTCATGAAAATTATTACAGTGTCTTAAAATACAGTGTTTTGGAATATTTAAAAAATATTTTGGTACCTTGATCGATAGAAATGATGGACAATCATGTGCTCTAGAAAGAATGTTTATGTATATCGTATGTTAATAATCAGTTGAAATATATAATTAAAAGTTGTTCGATAAACGAGGGGGGTCTCAGAAGAACTCACTATACTTATTCATTGAATATTAAATTGATAATTTTCTTCATTAATTATTTGATCAATTGAAATTCAAAGTGGTAATCTGTTCTTGTTCAGTCTCATAATATGAAGGGTGTCCCGGAAAACGTGGGAATAATCGGATTCAGATAAAATAAAAAAAAACTAAGATGACAAGTTCCCATAATTTTTTTCCTAGCGGCCTCCCTACGAAGATACGACCTCCTAAATGAGGCCACTGGAAATTCATTTTAGTGGAATAAATTTCAATACTTACTTCTTTCATTATTTTTTTCGAAAACGGTTCATTTTATCGACACTGAACAAGAGTACCTTTTCTTTAGCTTAATGTTCAAGGTATCCAATTTGTTTTTTTTTATCACCTTATCATACAGGGTGTTAAAAATGTAAGCATTAAAATGTACAACCAGTCCACTTCTAGTAAACTGAACAAGCTAATTGAAATTTTAGCGCGGTGATTTAAGAGGTCCTTAATACTATTAATCATATCAAATTTTCATCAAATTATTTCGAGTAGTTGAAAAAACTTATTCCACTAAAATGGATTTCCAGTGGCGTCAATTAGGAGGTCGTATCTTCGTAGGGAGGGCCGCTAGGAAAAAAAAATATGGGAATTTGTCATCTTCATTTTTATGTTCTATCTGAATCCGAGAGATTTCCCCCATTTTCCGGAACACCATGTAGATCATTTATTGGGATTATCATGGCCTTTTCACTTTGAATGTCAAAAAAATTTATCTTCAAAATTAATTATTCTGTATTGTAATTTTTCATAGTAAAATTATTATGTTTTCAGATTTAATCATTTATAAAAAATTGAAACAAGAAACAATGATTAATGACGTAGATTTATTCCATGCGCGGTGCCAAAAAAAATAAAATCCGTATCTCTACAGGTACTTCTGGGACCCATCATCTAAAATATCTTTTTCCAATCAATTAATTAGTAAGTAATGTCTAAACGCACTGCAATAATGATGAAATAATGCAAATTTCAAATTGTATATAAGTAGGTAAACGTATTTACTCGGATTATAAAATTTGAATTTCAAATTATCAGAGTTGTATTTGAGATCATCTTTTCAAATTCGAAAACTATTTGAAATCTTCCATTCGACAATCTTCTGCACGACTTAATATCATTTCTCGAAAACTATAAGGAATGTCAATACACTAAATGTAAAGGTTGAACTAATAAAATACCAGTTACGACTGTTCATCTTCATATTATTCAATATTTGTAAATTGAAGATTTTACCAATTATAATCGATGTAATATATTATTGGGGCAGTCGAACTGACTGTCCTGATGTATGTGATTTAAAGAGGAGATGTAACAAATTTAAGAAGCAAGTACAAATCAGAAAATGTGAATTGTTGTGAGATGAAATTAAAGGCTAAATATATGTACACTTTTTGAAGCTGAATCTCTATTTATAGCCATATTTCATCACCCCAAATGGAGTTTAATATCGAGTTGAGTACCACAATAATTTTCGATTTCGATGAAATGAGGAATAAATAAAATGTGATATGTTTCATTCTTGTTTTATTTCAACTGGCTCTCTTTGATTACTAGTATAAGAGCCCGTGAACCCCAGACCTTCGTTATTTTATAAAAGCTGAAAATTTGTCTACGCATGCTCCCAACACAGGTAAGAACGAACGATGGACCATTATGAAATTTGGGTTACCCTGGCTTTGGCAGGTAAACGGTATTAAAGGGGTGTAAAATTCTGATCTAATTTCGTCAAATTATAAAGTGTGATTTTTTGATATTACCTTCAGAATATCATTAAAAATCACGTCAGTAATTGCCAGACACTTACTATAGTGGCAACCCCTTGCCAGACCTCTAATGTCATAAATATATGTTAAATCTACTTACGTTATAGTATAAAAGCTGATTTTATATAGATACTTGGGTAATAACAAGATAAAAATGTTTCCTCATTAGCCAGACATTTTGATAGTGCCAACCCTTTGCCAGACAAGCTTGTAGTTTAGCTGCAGGTGCGAGCGCGAGACGGTATATATGAGTGGGTGTTAGTGAGACGGCATGATTATAATGACTTATGCAAATACATTTTTTGGTACAGATTTATATAACTAATCATTTAAGTGAATCTCAAAAACATCTGAAGGAAAAACCTTAGACTAAGGGGATATAGCCTAAGGGAAAAACATTCGATGCTACAACTAAATTAAATTGTTAATAGAATAAATTAAAAATTTTAACAATTTATTTAGTTGTAGCATCGCATGTCTTTTCTTCAGATGTTTTGAGATTCACTTAAATGATTAGTTTATAAATCTGTACCAAAAAATTTATTTGCATAAGTCATTATAATTCATGCCGTCTCACTCGCACCCACTCATATATACTGTCTCGCACTCGCACCGCATCTAAACTACAAGCTTGTCTGGCAAGGGGTGGCACTTTCAAAAATGTCTGGCTAATGAGGAAACATTATCTTATTATTGCCCAAGTATCATATAAAAAAATCAGCTTTTATACTATAACGTAAGTAGAATTACATATAATTTTATGAACATTAAGGTGTCTGGCAAGAGGTTGCCACTATAGTAAGTGTCTGGCAATAATGACGTGATTTTCAATGATATCTGAAGGAAATATCAAAAAATCACACTTAATTTGACGAAATTAGATCAGTATTTTACACCCCTTTAATACCTTTTACCTGCCAAAGCCGGGGTAACCCAAACTTCATAATGGTCCATCGTTCTTTTCTATGTTGGGAGCATGCGTAGACAGTTTTCAGCTTTTATAAAATAACGAAGGTCTGGCGTTCACGGGCTCTTGCTCTAACAGGTAAGTCCCGAAAA
>JACDNR010000813.1:0-42316 GCA_013421045.1 Propylea japonica | reverse complement strand
TTTGAACATCCTTCTGCAAAATAATTTCGCTCCAGTTTATGGTCGAAAAGTAATCTAATAAATCATTGCAATTGGCGTTCTTAAAATCCAGAAATGTGTTATGTATTTTGTTCTTCCCTCATCGAACATCCGGAATCAATGTGAAAACATAATGCCGGATGATGTTCATCACAAGGAAGCAAGATATCAGCCGCTAAAGAAACCGTCGTGTTAACAAATGAAAATATTAAATCTAATATCACCTTGTTCATGTTTGAAATTTCGTTCAATTGCGCCATATTTAACAATGCTATCGACTGTGCCATTATCGTTCGAGTTTTTGTTATTTTTATTAAGTTTTTATTAGACTCGGTTTTCCAACAGATATCCGGGAGATTAAAGTCTCCATATAAGGTTTGCGTCAGAATATCGATCAGATATATCTTCTAAGTCTTCGCAAAATTTTTCGTAAAGGGAAATGTCGCTATTTAGAGGAAAATATACATTTGACTATAATTATATCTCCGCGCTCAGTGTGAACTAAAACAAATACAACTTCTATATCATTATGTGAGCTTGATATAATTCTTGAAGAAATCGATTTCATTATGGCTATCATGACACCGCCTCCCCTTGATTTACAGCTAATTACGGAATCTCTATCTTTGCGGTAAATATCGAAATTATTAATACCTAATTCTGAATTTGAAATGTCTTCACACAACCAAGTTTCAGTTAAAAATATAACATCATAATCTGAACTAATTATTGATGAAGTAAGATCAGTTATCTTTGTGCGCAACCCTCAGACATTTTGATAATAGCAATATAAACAAATATTCTGACGTAAGTTTGAACTAGAACTACAACGAATATCGTTCACCTCACAATAAATTCCTTGGTACACAGCTTCATTGTCAGATTGGGTTGCGTTTAACTAGATGTTCTGGAATGGTCTGATTAGTATACCCTCAGGCCATGCTTCTGGGTTAAGTACCTCCTCCAAAACCAGATCTTTGCTTCCTACCTTAAAAGATTGCTATTTTTAGACTTTAAGTCGTGACATAAAAGATCATTGTTCGGCCATCTTTCAGTCACATATGATAATATCTTGGACGACGAAGTTTCTCTTGAAAGACCACCAATCCATATCCACTTTCTACCCTTCGGAGCTGGTTTAATATTGACATCGGGTTTTTCCCTTGCACTGCCGGATCTCTTGTGAATGTCTTCCTTGGATAGGAAGGCTTAGGATGTTCCAAGACCTCCTTCACAGGAGCCAAAGACGCCACTCTCTTTTTTTTATGTCAGATTGGAGGACATCTGGCTTTCTGCTTCAGATCTGATGGTACGGACAGCAGTTTGGATGATGAGTCGTCCTCGACTATAGTAATTTCCTTTGATCTGGGTGTCCCAGCGTTCTTGAATTCATTGAATGACATCATTCGAAATAAATCCTTATTACTACCCTTCAGAGCCACAATTTCTTCCTTAAGGATATTAAACTTTATCTGGCAGTCTTTCACTATAGCTTTGGTGTGTTTCTCTATCAAAGCGCTCAACAAGTCCCCATCATTTCCCATGTTATGAACGGCAATCAAAACAAAAAAAGCAGATGTTTTCAGACTTGGACAAAGCTTTCAGGAGGGTATACTTTATTTGAACGCACTTTGGATGAAAATCAAGTCGACAGGAACTGCACTTTATAGACTTTGTGCTGACAATAAAGTTGTCGCTACACAACTTGCAAGTATTAGACATATTTATCGTGATATGTATTGTGACCCTTAAATCAAATGCAGGTCTTGAAATTGCAATTTTCAATTGTTAGGGCCTCAGGATGACTTCCACTATCTTGTGATCGTATCAAGAAAACCATTAAAAAGTTCTTTTCTCCAATATTTCACTGCAAATTAAGACGTGTGTACTCGTCAAGAGTCAACGGTCAACTCTTGCATGAGCTCCTAAGAAGAGAACCAGTTATCTCCTGTGATATTATTATTCGTATTTGCAACAGGAGTTATGAGTTGCGTTACATTGAGTTTCGTTATAGAGAGTTTCTTAGGATTTGGCTGTGGGATGGTTGCTTTACCCGTGTAAACGAAAGCATTCACTAAATAGCTGGTCCGAGAGTCACACATGCACATAATCTTGATGTCATATTCATTTTCCTTGAAAAGGAACTAATATTTCGTCAATCGTTCAAATATCGTGGATATAGCAGCAAGTCGATCACCATTGCAAATTTGTTCTTGCCGGGTCTGAGGGTCATCGAAAAGCAAGGCTGACAAAAAAAAAGATGAACCGTTTTTTGGTCATAGTGGTTAGAAAAATATCACGACCTGTGTCATCACTTGAGAACAGTGAGCTGACATCTTCATTGCTCGACTTGAAAACGCCTGCTAGGTATAACAGACCAAAAAAAACTCTAATTTCTGTCTCATCAAGATGGTTCAGAAACTGACAAGATTGAGAGTTATTCCCATACTCAATTTGTAATTCTGTTATTTTTTCATTGGTCCTTTCAATAATAATCCTCAATATTTCATCATCTAATAAAAGATTCAACGCTTTCTACAGGAGACTTCGGTTTACTGATTCGAGCTGGCCCAGCAAGCCCAGGTAAATAATAATAATTATAATAATCTTTATTCCATGGTATGTGCACACACATAAAAGGAACAGTGTCAAAAAGAAAGAAAAAAAATTACCTCAAATAATCATGCAGAGAATATGGTTCCAAGTCAACCAAGTATTCCCTCACATTTTTCTTGAAAATCTTAATATTATTCAATAGCTTAATCCTATTAGGTAGACTATTGTATAATTTAATGCACATAAAAGATGGGTGTCTTTCAGATAATGACAACCTATGTATGGGTAATGTAAGTTCTGTGCTCTTAAATCATAATTACTTCTACTTGTATGAAGCGAAAACATAATTCTATTTTTAAAGAAAAACATCAAACATTCAAATACATAAATACCAAAAACTGTTAACATTTTATTTTTCCTAAATATTCCCCTACACGATTGAATAGAAGTCATCTTGAGCATGTATCTTATAACTCTCTTTTGTAAAACAAACAGCTTACTAACATCTGAGCTCGATCCCCAGAATATGATACCATATCTTAACAGGCATTCAAAATTGGCAAAATATATAATATAGTTTTCAAGTTATTTACACTCAAGTATTTCGACATCGTTCGTATAGCAAATCCGACACGACATAACTTCCCGGACAGGTAATCAATATGATATGACCATTTCAGGAACTTATCCAGATATACCCCCAGAAATTTAACAGATTCTTCAATATTGATGTTACAATCAGGTAGTTTCAAAACACTTTCCTTAAATTTTTGTGATCTATTTGTGCTAAATGATACTGCTGTTGATTTGCTTTTATTCATAATTAATGAATTTTAATTGATCGTAGATTGAAACGGCCTTGGCTTTAATTTCATTGAAATCACCTCCTCCTATCATCAAGTTCGTGTCATCGACAAAAGAAGTTAATAATATTATGATTTCCTCAATAATGTCACATGCGTTCAAAAACAGCTACGATGATTTGCTTCGTTGCGAGTAAACTCGACGGAGGTGTTTGACTTTCTTTTGTTTTCGTTTTTTGGTTTTACTGTGTCTTATCTGAACCGCACATTTCTTTTGTATATGTAAATCATATATTGTTTTTGTGAGTTTATAGGTGTCACCTTACTCTCACCACTCTGTAATAGTAATAATAATAATAATATATCAATGGAGGTGGAGTCGATTATCTATCGAAATCGTAAGCACTCAAGCTATGAAGAAGAAAACACAACATTAAAGCAGTGCATCGACACACTGAAACAAAAACTCAGTGTCTACTCCGAGAGATTGCGAAGATATAAAGAGAGCAACAAGAGGAAGCAAGATAACATCTCTTTTGAAAACTCGGAGAAAAATTTCTACAGACATCTGGATGGAAAACAACAGAACTCCCCAAACATCTATCCGAATAAGGATGACATGGAAAAATTTTGGACCGAACAACTGTCAACATCCCTTACGGTCATCACAGAACAAGAGCTTACGGATATTCTCAAAGAAATGCACAACTGGAAATCGCCTGGACCGGACGGGCTCCACAGTTTTTGGCTTAAAAAATTCAACTGTTTGCATAGTAGTTTGACTAAGGCAGTGAATGAAATTCTACGAGTTCCAGAGAGTATGCCCTCCTTCCTGACAGAGGCTACAACTTATCTTCTGCCAAAAAATCACCAAAGTACAGACGATCCAGCAACGTACAGGCCAGTGACTTGCCTGCCAACTATGTTCAAGCACATAACATCTTGCATTACACGTCGTTATACTCCCATTGCGAACGAAATAATATAATTGCATCGGAACAGAAAGGATGCTCTAGGGGTGCAATGGGATCCAAAGAACAACTGGTAATCGACTCTATAATCTGCAACCAAGCCCATAAGAAGAGGAGGAATTTGTTCACGGCTTATCTTGACTACAAGAAAGCTTTCGACTACATGCCGCATGAATGGCTCATAAAAGTTTTAGAGATCTATAAAGTAGATCCAAGAATAGTGAGCTTTCTCAAAACAGTTATGTCAACTTGGCGCACTAACATCGAAATCAGCGGAACAGGCATAAGAACTGGCACAGTGTCCATCAGGAGAGGAATTTTTCAAGGAGACTCTTTGAGTTCATTGTGGTTCTGCATGGCAATGAATCCGTTATCAACTATTTTAAAATCCTCCAGAAAGGGATTCAACCTGAAAGGCAACACAAGCAATATGTTGATTAACCATCTTTTATACGTCGATGATTTAAAACTGATTGCAGCAAACAGAGACCAACTAGAGTGCCTACTACGACTAGTGAAGATGTTTTCCAAAGACGTAAGCATAAACTTTGGACTGGACAAATGTCGTTCCCTAAATCTAGCAGGTGGAAAAATCCAACAGACACCTCTCACCTTATCTAACGGAGAAGAAATAAAGGCAATGCTGGCAGGTGATCTATACAAATACCTAGGTATGAAGCAATGTCAAAGGATAGACTAACGAGTGATGAAGGACGAACTAACAGCAGAGTTCACCAGAAGAATGAGGAGCGTTCTGAAAACAAAACTGAACAGCAGAAATCTAACAAAAGCTGTTAAAACCTACGTTTGCTCAGTTCTCACCTACTTATTTGGAATCGTAAAGTGGAGTAATACAGATCTCGATCGTCTCCAACGGAAAATGAGATCACTAGGTATATACAAAGGCCAACACTCGGGCCAACAAGCATCATCCTAAATGCTGTGTTGAAAGAACAACAATTCCAAGAACTCAAGGCGGACAAGGCTTTGTGGACATAAAGAAAATAGCGGCTGAACAAATAAACAACTTGAGAAATTATTTTGTAGATAAAGCAAACACATCGGACTTACATAAGATACTGATTGAAGCAGATTGTTCAACACCTCTATTACTAAGCGAGCACCCTCAAGAAAATACCACACAGACGGATAGTGATAAAATTCAAAGATGTAGAGAAAAGCCCCTACATGGAAGACACCTGAACGAGGCCACCCAGGAACATGTCGACATTCCTGCGTCGAACTACTGGCTGACTTCTGGAAGATTGTTTCCTGAGACAGAAGGATTCCTCCTTTCCATTCAAGATCAAGTAGTGCAAACTAAACACTATCAGAAATATATCACGAAGGATAGGAGCCTCACCGACGATAGATGCCGCTACGGATGCCAAACATCAGAAACAATCCAACATATTACAGGAGGCTGCCAAATGTTTGCTGGAAATGAATATAAGAGTCGGCATGATGCAGTTTGTAAAATACTTCATCAGGAACTCGCCATCCAACGGAATATTTTGCAGTCCGAAACAATGCCTTATTATAAGTATCAGCCTGAAGTAATACTGGAGAACAACCTTTACAGGTTATACTGGGACCGCACAGTACTTACAAATTTAACAGTTGCTAATAACAGGCCAGACATAATCCTGGTGAAGAAAAAAGAGAAGAGAGCAATACTAATAGACGTAGCCATCCCGAACAACAACAATCTACGTCAAAAATATGCTGAAAAAATATCGAAATATCGAGAGCTTGAACTTCAGATTAAAAGGCAGTGGGGAGTGTCTAGTACCAGAACCATTCCCATTCTCATATCAACCACAGGAATTATTCCTAAGAGCCTCAAGTCCAACCTCAAGGAGCTAGATTTGGATGAAAACGTTTTTAAAGTAATGCAAAAAGCAGTACTTCTTGGTACTGCTAGAACGGTAAGGAAGTTTGTAGGTCATGATGGCCACCAGAAACAACCATGGAGGGAAACATTGCAAAACCAACTACCACGACATCAACCGAGAGATCCAGGACCAAGCAACGAAAGACGAACAACCCAGGACCCAGGAGAAGAACACCGAAGACCTCAGAGCTCAATCCCCCTGATACTTGCTATTGTATCAATTCGATGTCGAACCGTCATGTCGCGAGTACGCGGAATTATTTGCTGTCTATGTACAAACAAAATTGATAGGTACGATGAGCCTATCGATTGTAAAATTTGTGAAAGAAGTTACCATACCAAGTGTGTAAATTTAACAATGGAAGATTTAAACAAAATACGTGTGTCCTGCGATGGATGGATTTGTGACTCTTGTGGGGCATCGAATTCTTCCCCAACATGCTATGTGGAAAACAACACTACAAATAATGCTGAATTAGCTAGAGCTATTAAACAAGCTGTTGAGGAAGCGCTCGCACCTTTTCATTCGGAAATCGTTGATCTGAAGAATGTAATTAATCTACAGAGAAAACAAATAGAAACTCTCTTGGAAGAAATAAAAATAATAAACAAAGACAAGAAACCACATGTATCGGTTACAGCTGATCGGAATTCCCCTGCTGATAACGCAAAGAAACATGTTCCGGAAAATGATAAAGATGCGGTGTCTTCGGCTGTTCCGAATACAGCTGGTGCACAAAGTAAATGCCCCATAGAAAATAATTTAGTTGAACCTGCAGAAATAACTTCACATTCAACGTCTTCAAATTATGAGTGGACTTTGGTGGAAAAAAAGAAGAAAATGAATGGAAAACAAACGAATAATTCGACTATTCTAAAGCCAATGCATGTCAAGCCCAGGTCACCTGTAATTGTGGGAACATCTAAATCTAATGTTCTTGTCAGTGCACCAAAAAAAGCTCTGTCATATGTTCATGTCTCAAGGCTCAGTCCTGAAACTGAAGCTGATGAGATAGTGAAGTTCCTTAATGATATAACCACCAACACAACTTGTGAAAAACTAAAATCTAAGCAACCGAATATATACTCCTCTTTTAAACTTACACTTCCTTCCCAATTCCTCAACCAAGTGATGGATTCTGCTTTGTGGCCTGAGGGAGTAACCATCAACAAATTTTTTCGAAGCGCCGCACATAGGGGTATTTCGCTGATCCAGTCGGTCAAAAATCAAATTATTAGAAGTTGTCGCAGATAAAAAAAACTGGTTTTTATAGTTCTCGAATTACTAGAGAACAATCTAGACAAGCCATCTCGGTCCCTTATCATATGCATATGCCCGATTTTTTTGACAGAAGTTTGTCATTGCTTCGAATGCACGTATCTTCCGCACTCGTGAATATTATAGCCCATGATAAAAAGTGAAATATTTGCGTGACTACTAACTTCTTTGAAAATATTGTTATGGATATGGTTCAAGGAAGTAAGAATGCATAAATTTAAAATATAAAGCTGAGTTTTTTTTTGGCAGGATACTCTCATTTGAAGTTTGAAAATATATTTTAAAATTTTTGAAATTTCTGATCCAATTTCAAGTTTAAGAAGGTATTTTGTTGTATTTCCGGTTATGTCCCGGTTCTTATATTTATTTATAACAACAGGTTAGAGTTTATATGAAATTATTATGACCTAATTAGCCGCCCATACCCGCCCCCTTTTTTGCCAGAGATGATAGACCAAGACAGTGAAAAAAATATATATTTGGAGTTAACACTATGTAAGATGGTAATTATTTGGTTTCAGGGTTACCTGGTCACTCAGGTGTTAGAGTATTGACTCGTAGATAACTTTTTGATCAAATAAAAAAGCAAAAACCAAATTTCGAAAAAAAATTTAAATATTTGGAGAATTGGATTTTATCCAGTGAAAATTATTCCGAAGATGAATAAAAAACGATGAAGCACAAGTTTTCGTATATGAAGTCGTAATTTAAATAAAGATGGAATAAAGCAGATAAAACGGAAGCTAGATTCCTCCATAATAATGAACGAATGGTTAAAAAAACTTTCGAAATACCATTTTTTACCCAATATTTTGTCATTATTCCTATTATTTATCAAAAAAAAAGTAAATAGCTTATTGTTGACCAGAGCAACTCCTTGGAGCAAGAAAACTCAAAAAATAATTTTGGCCAGCTAGATCAGCAAGATACCCCTATGCCAGGGAACAATTCCATCATAAATAATGCTGAATCCCCATTTAAAACCGTTCTCGAACAACATACCAAGAACTTCAGAATAATGCAGTTGAATGCCCAATGTATTTCCAACAAACTGAATAGCTTGGAGGTACTTTTCTATTCCAAAAATCCTGATTGTGTGAGTATAGCGGAGCATTGGTGCTCATCCGAGCAGATCAAGTTCATGACGCTGTCTGGTTACCAAATGGTTGCGAACTACTGCAGACCAAGTCGTGAACACGGAGGTTGTGCCATCTACGTGAAGTCTGATCATGCTGTGCAGTATTTGGGCGCGGACAAATTTTCTGTGGAGATGCACTGCGAACTTTGTGCGACCAAAGTGAAGGTTGGTAAAGCCACATTTTGTGTACTTAGTGTATATAGACCCCCTTCTGGTAATTTTCAAATATTCCTTAAGACCCTTCAATATGTTATTACCTACTGTACCTCAGTATCTGATGAGTTTTTTCTGTGTGGTGATCTTAATGTAAATTATTTGAGTGCAGATGACCCCCATAAGAGATTCCTCGATGATCTCCTCATTAGTTTTCATTTAAAAGTTAACTCAGTTGAACCAACCAGAGTGTACACCAATAAGAATGGTCGAACTTCTTTCAGTCAGGTAGATTACATTCTCTATAACGCTGATAAGCATTCTGTGAGTATGGACGTTTTTGATCCACTCATTAGTGACCATAGAACGATTATACTCGATTTCCCTTACTGCGATTTTTCAGGCGCTGCTCCCAGCACGCAACTTATCCGAATTACGTCTAAGGATAGTTTGAATTCCCTTTTTAGTTTGATCTCAAGTACTGACTTTCGCACTGTTCATTCTAACTCTACAGTTGATGATAGATTTCAGGAATTTGTTGATCTATTGAGATATTCAATCGATGCATGTTGTCCTCAGAAACTCGTTCGCTTCAATAATTGCAGTAAACCAAAATGGATCACACCCGCTGTGGTGGAGAAACGGAATAACTTAAAGAATTTACACTGGCTTGTTCGGAATCTCGGACACTCAGAAATCAAGGAAAAGTATAGAAAGGCCTAATCGGAGTATTATAAATTTCTGAAATATTCCAAACAAGAATTCAATAAAAAAATCTTAATTGAATCCACAAATTCAAATAAAACAGTTTGGAAACTCGTCAACCAGGAACTCGGGAATAAGGTGAAGAATAGTGGGCGAATATCTCTACATGTCAATGGTGAGGACATTACTTGTCCCCAGCAGGTGGCAGATGCTTTCGGAAAATATTTTAGTGAAATTGCTCAACTTTCCATAGAGGACTACTACGGTGGCGGTATTTCTAAAACATGCACCACTCATCGTATGAAGAATTTTAACTTTTTCTTTTTTCCTGTAACACCAAATGAGATTATGTCCGTCATTGGCGGTTTGAAGACTGATAGTGCAGCTGGTGCGGATATGATATCAGCCAAAATCTTAAAATTGTTATCTCCTTTGATATCTGAACACATTGCTTCTCTAATAAATGAATCAGTCTCTGTAGGTCATTTTCCATCTGTCCTCAAATTAGCAAGAGTCATACCGGTTCATAAAAAGGACGACATTCATAATATCTCGAATTATCGCCCTATTTCAATTCTGAGCCAGTTGTCCAAAATAGTCGAGAAAATTATATACAGCCGAATGTACGACTATTTATCCAAGTTCTCCATTCTATCAAGTAATCAACACGGCTTTAGATCTGGAAAATCGACTCAGACTGCTTGCTGCGAGTTCCTGGAGTTTGTGTTCACTTGTTTGGATGATGGTACTCACGTGGCCGGTATTTTTTCGATTTATCTCGAGCATTTGACACACTCCAACATATTTTCATTCTGAATAAAATGTACCAGGTAGGATTCAGAGGAGTTTTTCTTGAATGGATTCACAGTTTCCTGTCAAATCGCCGGATATTTGTCCGAATGGGTGGCCACAGCTCTCGGGAATATGTTAGCAACTTGGGAGTCCCCCAAGTATCGGTGTTGGGACCACTCCTGTTTCTGCTGTTTATTAACGACTTGCCGGAGTACATTTTAGCCTGCATTCTGATTCTTTTTGCTGACGATGCATCTATAGTAATCAAGGCTGGTAGTCTGCAGGAGCTGAAAAGCCTGTGCGAATCTATTATTGAACGTTTTCTTGACTGGTGCCGCCGAAACTCCCTGATAGTGAATTTGGGTAAAACCCAAATAATGAAATTTCAAAATCGTTCCACTGACCCAAGTGATGCATTTTCCGTTAAACACCCTGAAGGAAACTTACTTTCAACAGAATACGTCAAATTCCTTGGGCTATATGTGGATCGAAATTTGAGGTGGAATTATCAAGTTGATCACGTGTGCAAAAAGTTGAATAATTCTTTTTATGCCTTAACACGCCTCAAGGACCTACTCCCGATGGATTCACTACTCGGGATATACTATAGTATGGTGTATAGTCACCTCTGCTATAACGTCGTACTGTGGGGGTCATCTGTTGATGCAACGAGAGTATTTATTTGCCAGAAAAAAATAATAAGACTTATATTTAGTATTAAACCTCGTGAATCTTGTCGTTCATTTTTTCAAAGGTATAAAATCCTGACCTTTCCATGTATTTTCATTCTGAATTGTCTTTTATATATCCATCGAAATAAGTATACTGTGAAGAAATGTTCGGACTTCCACAATTATAGTACTAGGCATGTGGATGTGATTTGTATTCCTAGACACCACACTAAAAAATATGAATCAACACCATCTTTTATAGGGACAAGACTATATAATCATTTGCCAAACATGTACAAATCAATGAAAGACATTCAATTTAAGATTAATGTAAAGTCTCTGTTGATGAAAAAATGTTATTACAGTGTTGAGGAATACCTTTCTGATAGATTAATTATTTAACTGTTGATTATTTTTCTTTCAGAATGGTTTTTTTTGTATTTGTATCTATAAGTTCACTTCAAATGTGTTTCTCTTATTTTTTCTGTTTTGTGACCTGTCCTATACATTGTTCAATGTCTAAAAGGATTAATAAAAATTATTATTATTATTATTAAGCGGGATGAGTGAATGTTTCCCTTAGTAGTAGCCGATCGCTAGGGGGTGTGAAAAATCACACCCTTTCTACGCTAATAGGCTCAAGTCGATATATCAATGATAAAAATAATGAAGAGGATAGGACCCAGAACACTTCCCTGAGGAACCCCAAAATCACAATCAATTAAATCTGATTTTACAGTTTTACCATTTTTAACGATAGCAATCCTCTGCAAACGCCCGGAAAGATATGAAGCTTTCCATTCTTTCGCTTTACCTCTAATACCCAGTTTCTCAAGTTCAATCAACAAATAATAATAATAATAATAATGTTTATTCATTCCATAAAATTACACATAAAAATGAAGTAAAGAAATGGAATAAGTCTAAATACAAAAAACGTAACTATCAATCAACTATTTTACAAAACTGTTTGAATTCATCAATATTGTATGGCTCACAACTTAAAATTAAGACATATAAAGCTTTCCTGAATTTGATGTGACAAGATAGATTCTTATTGTGAGGGCAATATGTTGAATAAGTTTACTGCCATACATTCAACACTTTTTCCCTTAGCGTGGTCTTATGAGCTGGTACAGAGGTCTGAATAGACAGTCTTAAGCACTCGCCAGATCGATGAACAAACCTAAGCCAAGTTTATCATCCTCCAGTAGAGTTATAACCCTCCAGATAGCCATGCTGGGAATCATTGAATAAATTATGCTCATCCATGAAATTTAAGAGCCTCCTTCACATTACATGTTCAAATATTTTTGAAAAACTGGACAACTTTTCATAATATTAACAGGTATTCCGTCATCTCCACTACAGTATTTATTTTTTATTTTTCTTATTATTTCAACTATTTCATCAGGAGTAGTTGGCTGCAAATCAATTGAACTAGGGTTACTGGGTAAACTACAAGAGAAAATCCTATTATCCAAACCATTCAACATATTAGGGATTTTTTCAACTAAAAAATTATTATATCTTTCAGCCACATCCACAAGACCTTCACTAAAAATATTGTTTTTATTCTTATGATCCCTACCTCTAATATCATCACAAATAGACGACATTATTCTACTTTTGTTGTCAGATGACTGGATTTTCATATTATTATAATTTGCTCTAGCCGCTGTTAGAAGTTTGTCATAATTTCTTTTTTCAGAATCATATAAGGCTTTATAAGAACTATCACATGATTTCAAAGTGAGCAAAATGTCTAGCTTTGATTATCCCTGACTGCCTTGGTATCATAAAAGTTATTCAATTTCTTTTTTCTGAGCTTACACAACTTCAATGGAAAATGTTTTTCAAATATACAACAAAAAGATCGCATAAAACATTTCCACTGTAAATCAACATCTGACTCATTAACAGAAAATACTGACTGCCAGCCCTCCTGTTGCAGATCACTTCGGAAATTATTTTTTCCTTCATCACTATAAAACCTACGATAGACAGAGTATGTTTAGTTTGCTCCATAACTATATTGAAACTTATTTTTTCGGCAAAATGATCTGAAACAGTGATATTGAGCACTTCAGCATCGACATCAAAATTCACAAATATATTATCTAAGCAACTACTTGTAATATGTGTGACCCTGGTAGCTACACTGATTGTGAGAAAAAGTTGAAATGAACTTAATAATGTGAGAAATTCAGATCTCTTACTTGTATTGACTAAAAGGTCAATATTAAAGTCCCCAGCAACAATAATATTTTTATTCTCCTCAGCCACTATAGTTAGAACCTTCTCCAGTTGAACCAGAAACACATCCATATCACAACCTACACTGCATGGCCTGTACTCGTACACTGCCAGCACAATAAAACTTTCACTTCCACAACATAACTCAGCAGCAGCACACTCGAACTGTCCAATGACAGAAAAGTCTTCCAACTTCTTCCTCCTCCTACAATTGATATCTTTGTGGATGTATATTGCTGCACCACCATGTTTGCCTTTAGGCCTGCATATACAGGGTTTTCCTTTTAAGTTGGCCTATTAGACGTTTTAGGAGAATTAGTGAATATTTCGTTCTGAAATTTTAGGTGCAGCCTTGAGGCTGAAGGAACTCTTCGCCTAAAATATTTTCAAGTCGACAGTGTTGCCACGTCTATCTTAAACGCATATCTACTTTCTTATTTCAAATGGAACTAACTATATTTTTATTTATGTATCGATTCAATACCAAATTTGCATTATAACCCACTCAAAAAAAAATTTCTCTGCTATGCACTGTTGCCAAGTTATTCACAAATTATTGGAAATTTTGACATTTGCATTGCCAGTTTGGAAATGCAATATCTCGATTATTTTTTATGCGAACGGAACCAAACTTAGCAAGTCTTATAGTAAAAACTACATGCATTCATGTGGTATATTTAGTATTTTGATACATCGTAAGGTTTTTCGGAGATATTTCTGCAAAAATGTGAAACTCAAAATTGAAATACTTCGAGATTTTCAAATGGCAACCCCATATTTATTTTATTTGTTTCTCATTTGTAAACGTCAGTTTCCAAAAACACAATATTAATCAAGGAAGTTTATTTTATCAAGTCACTAACTTGTAAAATTGACAGTTAACTTGTAAAATTTTTACAAGTTAGTAGTATTATTTACATTGAAAGTTGTCAAGTACTTGCTTTTGATTTCATTCATCCTTCTAATCTCAGAGTTCCTGGAACAAATGTATTTCTCAATAAACGTTCTCAAAGTATTCAAAAACGATATTCGTACCTTGTTTTATTCGTATCTATTTGTTTTCTTTTTCACGTACTTGCTTCTAACTTCATTTATCCTTCTAATTTCATCGTTCCTGGAACAAATAGTTTTAGTAATAAACGTTATAAAAGTATTAAAAAAAGATATTCATACCTTGTTTCATTTGGATCTTGCCTTTTTCGTCATAAATTAGCAAATATTCTCGAACGACTTCCCTCTCGTAAAGCCACTGACAGTTGTCATAATTTTCCGATGTCATAAATAATCATAAATAGCTTACGACATTTGCGACAAATTATTGAAATTTTTTTTTGGAATTTATCTCACCTTTTTACAAACGAGAAACAAATAAAATATAAAACAATACAAGCAAGGTAACGGGTTTTACTGGCTCAAGGAGGTAACTGACTCGCCTGCGGCTCGTCAATTATATCCTCCATTCGCCAGTAAAAACCCTCTTACCTTGCTAGTAATGTTATATACTATTACAGCATTCGATTCGAAATGAAAAATGAATGGCCGTCTCCTCTTACACTAATTATTTATTTTGGATAGTTTTCGAATGAGATGAAAAATACTGAAATTTTTCAGTATTTATAGTTCATGATCTATGGTTCTGTTTACGATGAAAAATGGTTCTATGATTATGGCGTGAATCTTTGAAGTATTTTCTATGGTTGAAAAAAAAATGCCAAAAAAATATTGAAAGGACCTATAGGACCTTTAACAATCGTTATTCACATTTAGCACGAATGATCGGAAAGAAATTCCAAAAATTGTTTAGGCTTTCTGTAATTCTGGCCCTATGTTCATGACCTCAACAATAGGATTCATTTCCATAATTCACTTTATAATCATACAGCATTATGTCCATTGAACATGACTATAAATACTGATAAATTTCAGTATTTTTCATCTCATTTGAAAACTGTCCAAAATAAATAATTAGTGAACATAAGGCCAGGATTACAGAAAGCCTAAACAATTTTCGGAATTTCTTTCAAGTCATTCTTGCTAAATGTGAATAACGATTGTGAAAGAGGTCCTACAGGTCCTTTCAATAAATTTTTGGCATTTCCCGTGAATTGTGAAACAACCCGAATGGTGTTCAAATAATAAGGGGAAACTTTTTTCTATGACATCCATGATCATCGAATACTTTTTATGATATCAACCATAGAATCTACTTCAAATATTCACGCCATAATCATAGAACCATTTCATCGTAAACAGAACCATAGATCATGAACTATAAATACTGAAAAATTTCAGTATTTTTCATCTTATTCGAAAACTATCCAAAATAAATAATTAGTGTAAGAGGAGACGGCCATTCATTTTTCATTTCGAATCGAATGCTGTAAAATAAATATGGGGTTGCCATTTGAAAATCTCGAAATATTTCAATTTTGAGTTTCACATTTTTGCAGCAATATCTCCGAAAAACCTTACGATGTATCAAAATACTGAATATACCACATGAATGCATGTAGTCTTTACTATGAGACTGCTAAGTTTGGTTCCGTTCGCATAAAAAATAATCAAGATATTGCATTTCCAAACTGGCAATGCAAATGTCAAAATTTCCAGAAATTTGTGAATAACTTGGCAAAAGTGCATAGCAGAGAAATTTTTTTAAGTGGGTTATACTGCAAATTTGGTATTGAATCGATACATAAATGAAAATATAGGTAGTTCCATTTGAAATAAGAAAGTAGATATGCGTTTGAGATAGACGTGGCAACACTGTCGACTTGAAAATATTTTAGGCGAAGAGTTCCTTCAGCCTCAAGGCTGCACCTAAAATTTCAAAACGAAATATTTACTAGTTCTCCTAAAACGTCTAATAGGCCAACTTAAAAGGAAAACCCTGTATGTGAGATTAGGCTGAAATTATTCAACTTCTGTACTATTTCATCTTCACTTTGCCAGCGTTCTGTTACACAAACAATTTTACAGTTTTTTTGAGTTGAAAGAAAATGCTGAAGAGTCCACACTATTACCCATGGACTGCATATTTTGATGGATAAGACAATTATAATTTTTCTTGGTGCAATTTAGATTGGTTCTGATTATCTTAGGTTCATCAAATCGTACTTGGGCTTGCAAATTTATAAAAAATCCGCCGCAGCACAATTTTTTCTGTAAACATGCATGTTTTATCTTTTGATTACAACATTTTCAGGCCAAAATTCAGATCTGTATAACTCATCTTTTCTTTTAATTGGTACCTTCACAAGGAAAGACTTAAGATCACCCTTCTTCTTTTCAAACTGTAGCTGTTTAATTTCCATTACTTCGTTTTCGAAACCTGGTCTCCCTCTTATGTATTTTTCAATAATCTGCTCCGTAACATGAGCCTAAACACGTCCTATGAAAAACCATGCTTTTCTTTCTTGACCCAGAAAACCTGTCTCTGAATCACCCTCAGCAATTTTATTTGTTCCGAGCCTAGCTGGCTTGAAATTTCTTCTTTTTCAGTTCTGTACAGTTTTCCATTCTCCTTCATTTCGCACGGTTGGCTGAATAGGCGATACGTTGGGAACTGAAACTGTATGTTTTTCATTAGCGGTGTTTATGTTTATATTATTAATGTCATCACTTTCATTTTCACCAAGACTGATGACATCCATCATTTTCTTGCTTTGCGCAGCTTCCAAACGGTGTACCACAGAATTTTTGTTTACCGCAGTATCCGGGCAGGAAACAATTCATTCATTCATCATCCTTTCACAATGCCCTTGGTATCTTAGACCATCGAGGCAACGAACATATCATTATTCATAGTTTTCAATTTAACACTTAAGACTCTCATTCACATCTTACATACCACTCTAACAATTTTTGTTCTTAGACATACTAGGACATACAGAAACATCCATACCCACGCCGGGATTCGAACCCAGACCTACAGCTTCGCAAGTACTTGTAGACATACGCCATGTCCTTGCAGCCACCGAGGCGGTTAGGAAACAATTGTTACTGCTCTTTTCAGTGATTGCGGCACATTTGCCTTAACCTCGATTTGTTTGTAATGATTTTTTCCTGAGGACCTTATCTTATTACCTTGAGATAACATTTCCTTTTCTAATGTTGATATTTTGTATTTCAACAATATATTATTATCGATCAGTAATTGATTCTTTTCTTCCAAGTCTCTTATAATTTTAATCATAAATTCGACCTGATTTGTTTGATTGTTTATTTCAAACTTGTTTACCAGATTGAAATTTATTTCGCTGGACTCCATCTTCGACGGGTTATCATCTGTTTCCTCGCCGGTATTTTTACCAGAACAGCAAATTATTGATGATTCACTCACCACTTTTAGATGTTTCAGGCGGGTTGTACAACCAGGGTGGAATATCTTACAACAACTTTCACATTTAATTGATGATTTCACGACAATTCTACGACAATATCCGCATAGCGCTTCAATGACAACCTTCTCGCTTGACATCTTGACTACTACTTAGTGTATAAATAAGTAATAATATTTTCCCTTCGTACTCTGCTTGACAATGGGGGAGTTTTTGACCATTTTTTTCTATTTTTCGCGTAAAAATATCAACTGCTACGAATATCTTCATCATCAGAATGCAGAGTTGGTTCTCTATCAGAATGTTCCACGTGTTCTATTTCCAGATTAAACAGAACATCATTTTCGGATTCACTATCACTATAATTTGTATCCGATTCTTGATAAGTCGTAGTCATCATTCCATACATGCTCTGCAATTTCTTCCAGCTCACTTTGGGTTAGAGGTGCGTCTGATCTCTT
This sequence comes from Propylea japonica, assembly GCA_013421045.1. NCBI lineage: Eukaryota > Metazoa > Arthropoda > Insecta > Coleoptera > Coccinellidae > Propylea > Propylea japonica. The sequence continues at coordinate 24,279 of JACDNR010000813.1, read as the reverse complement.
TGCCATCGCGAAAATAAACCCCTAAGGTCTACAACTCAAAACACACGTAACTAGTATGGCAGGATCAAAATCGACCCATGCACGCTATGACGATTATATGCCTGATGCTAGCGATTCAATTACTGGCGTATACAGATGTGGAAGAAACGGATGGAAACAGGGGAGTTTCAGTGTTAGATTCACGCTGGTTCGGATTCCAGTGGAGCAGTGGAAGAATCGAAACCTCGGAGCGATGAGATGTTGAATAAGCGGCTGGTCTGTTGGAATGGCAGTCTGTAGTGAGTGGAGAAGCGCGCAAGCAACGATCTAACTCGTGTCTAGAGACACGAATTCTACTTTGGCTTCCGGACTTCCGCGTTCGCCGCAGTCGCAGTGAGTTGGAAAGCAAATTAACCGCTGACTTTCTGTAGTTTTAAAAATTTTTAGATTCGTGGCTAAATGGCATAAAATCCTCATAATAGAAAGTGAATCGAGTTCTACTTAACTGTAGAAATCAATAAGCCGGTGATATATTCCATTATAATTCAGCAAATTTATGAAAGGAAAATATCTTTGCTTTGTTTAGAACGTTAAATTGATACATGGTGCCATAGAGTGAAAACATGAACGTTTTTAGTAAAATCACTAGGCTAATACCGTTTTCCTGTTTAAAATTCGTTTACATAAGAATTTGTATACCGGATTTTATGAAAAATTAGTATGCCGGTAACAACTTGATATTTTTGTGTGACTCATCCGTGAATAAGATATTGCTCAGAAAAGAACTAATCTCATTCTCTTTTTCCATCATCTTTTCCCAGAATTCCATTCTTTTGAAATGGTCTTCTGGAAAAATTTCCTGAAAGGTTTGCCACCTTATAACATTTGTAACCATTTTTTTTCAAAATATTCTGAAACAGTTCTATCGCCCAAATCGACTTGCTGGGCAATTTTTCTGCTAGAACAAGGTGCACTGGTTTCAACAGCAGCACACACATCCACTTCTCTTGCCAAACGAATGCTGGGTAATTACATGATAGGGCCAGTTTTCATCGATGGTAACCTAAACGCTACAAAATATTTGGATCTATTACAGAATCAAATTATTCCGACAGTTCGACAGCTACCAATTAATTAATTATTTTATTTTCAAACCAGTTATGACGAAAAAGAACCTGAATATTAATTTTCACAGGAAATTATTTGTTTCATTCATTGATAATTTAATTTAAACATGTTTTAATTTAATTAATTCATTAGATAATATCGTTTATTTAGAATCTGAGATACATGAAGCATTCGCGAACAAACATCTTCTAGTTGCCGTCTTTATGGATCTACACAAAGCATTTGAAATGGTTTGGAAGCACAAAATAGTGAAGACTCTACGCAAATGGAAAATAAAAGGAAATATTCTGAGTTTCATCGAAATTTTCTGAAAGACCGTATATTCAGAGTCTGCTTGGGTGGCTATATATCAACCCCAGGGTACAAGCAAATGGAGTCCCCCAAGGAAGCGTACTCAGCACGACACTTTTTTTAATAGCAGTCAACGACATAATGACTTTCTTCAAGTTACCTGTAAAAGCGCTGATATTTGCAGACGATCTGGCATTCTTCTCAAAAGGACCTGATATAAATCTGCTTATTACATTTCTGCAAGAATCTTTGGACTCTCTACTTTCTTGGACTGACACAAGTGGATTCCAGTTTCACCAGAAAAAACTCAATGCATTGTATTCACTCAAAAAAAAAATACCCTATCCAATTCTCACCTTGGGAGAGAAAGAACTTCAATTTACCGACAATATTAAATACCTTGGAGTCCATTTTGATAGCAAATGAACTGAAGGAATCACTTTGAAAGTATCAAGAAAAGTTGTAACAAGGACCTAAACTTACTGAAAATCCTGGGAAAACAACATTGGGGAGCAGACCTTAATTGTCTTTAAGAATATACAATAGATGCTTAATACGAACTAAAATCGAATACGGAATATTGGCCCCCTCTACAGCAAGAAAAAGTTACTTCAAATCTCTTGAGGTTATACAGAGCAAAGCTTTGCGGATCGTCGTAGGTGCATTCCCTACAACCCCCACCTTTCCTCTTTGGGCCCTACTAGGTGAAATGCCTCTTAACTACAGGATACAAATAGCCTCCATCGTGTATGCAGGGAAAATACAGGGTCTCTATAAATGATTGTAACAGCGCAGTTGGCTTTGGATTATGCAAACCACAGAATTCTGTGATCATGCTATGCTCTGATTGGTTACAGATTGGTATTTTGAAATCCTAAGCCAACTGCGCTGTTACAATCATTTATAAAGACCCTGTACTATCTATCCCAAAACACTGCAATAATTCTATCATGAAGTCAACTCGCTTCACATCGTTATATACTGCAAACCCGAACATAATTCCACCATTTCACGAAAGACTCAAAAAAATTGTGAAGAATTTAGATTATGAAATCCCTGACATAATGAAGTCGGTTTCTTATGCAACACCTTGGACGACAAGAAACCCCAAAGTAGAACTGGAACTTTCTGAATACAAAAAGAATGAAATACACTTTTCTATAATACAGAAAACATTCGCGGGATACCTAGATAAATACAAGGAAAACATCTTTTTATATACTGATGCTTCCAAAAATGGTGCCAATAACAATATTGGGCTATCAGTGGTTACCCCAACTATAGTGAAGATGTTCTGTATTGGAGAAACTTCAATATTCACTGGTGAACTGATGGCTATAAATCAAGCTCTCCCCTTTATTTTGAAAGAAAAAACCCCTGCTAGGTACTACTGTCTCTGTACTGATTCTCTATCAGCGATACGCTCCCTTCAGAAAATATATACAGACAATGCTCTGGTAAATGAAATAAATCACAAACGCCAACAAATAGAGAATCTAAGTATAAATATCACTTTCAGTTACACTCCATCGCATACTGGAATTGATGGAAATACACAAGCAGACGCAGCAGCAAAATGGTCATCAAGGAATGTAGATAGAATGCTTAACGCCCAAACCAAGGAAGATCTAAGAATTACCGAAACATGTAGTGTTGAAGGTTTGTGGCGATCAGAATGGCAGCAAAAAAGTACGTTCCTGAAACAGATTAAACCTAATCCACTCAAAATGATGACTCTTTCCAATAACCGCCTTGACCAAGTCAAAATATCACGATTACGACTAGGCTATACCAGGCTCACACACGCTTATAAGCTTAGCAGAGAGAATGCTCCAGTATGCACCGAATGTGATCAAACTATTACCGTCGACCATATTCTGATAGACTGCCCCAATTATGAACTCCAACGAGAACAAGCTGGTATGATGAACTCCCTACAACAGGCACTAGGAACAGAAGCTGACAAACTGGAAGCTACAATCAAATTTCTTCAATCTACAAATTTGATCGATTCAATCTAGATCTTTTATTGTATCTAATAGTTCTCTTTTGTTAAATACTCTATTATACATATATTTTTTACATATATGTAAATGAAATGTAACTTTTCCGTAGTGCTAATGATCTGAGAAATCGAAGCACAATAAACTTTAATAAAAAAAAACTATATATATTAGAAAAGGTTTACTTCAGAGATGATGTTGAAAATCTAAGTGGCCTATATGATTGTTTACTAGATGTAACTTTTCTAATTGTGTTAATAGTTTTATATTAAGTTATGTAAAATGCATACAATTCACTCGTGCATTACAATTGCACATTGTGACATTACACATTCTCCTCACTCGAACATTGTTATATCATTATTTAATTAATTGTTCATTGTTCTCCTCGATGGTTATGTTCAGATTAACTATTTATTAATTGTATATTACTTTTCAATGATATTCTATGTTGTTGGCATGACATGACCTCTTTCTATCGATTTATGACAGAAACCTCTAACCTTAGATTATTTTATAATATGATTTTATCACTATGCCGTTTGTAAATTCGATATGTTCTACCAAAGACTTAATCAATCTTAAAATAGTAGTTCAATTATCGTAAATTACAGTGCTGCCAGCTCTCGAATTGCCAATTCCCGAAGCAATTTTGCTAAGGTGAAATTCATAATCATTGCTATAACAGTCGAAACAGAATAGGCAATACCGTAGTCATGTTGCTATGAATTTTGAAGATAGTAATATTGCTTGGAAAACAAGATATATAGCAATATGCGAACATAATCGCACGGATTGTCTGTTTTATTTTAACTACGTATTGGACGGAGAAAACATTAATGATTGAAGAATAACATAAAATATATTAACAGTTTAACATTGAACATGTAAATTTTTTTAAACGAAATTTGAATTCAAATAATTCAGAGAATAAAATCAAAATATATTTCTGCCTACCATGTTTGGCAGCATAATGTAGCGCAGTGTTGTGATTGTGGTTTTCGCCGTAGCTCAAATTGGGATCGATGTTTCTTCTGAGTTCTAAGGAGCTCTGGTAGAGCTGCATGGCTGCGTATTCGTCTCCATGTTGAAGGTATTTCTTGAATTTCGAAGAAGTGCTACCCATCTTTGACACGATGAACCCAGGATCAGGGGGAACTTTGAGGTGAGGAGGGACGATTAATTGTTTTGGCGTCATGAGACGCCCCCTCTGTACGAATACATCCGTCTGTTCGACTGAAAAAAAAATCATATTGTCAATCGCACGAACACGGGTTGGAGCGTTATACAAATACTAAACTGCTTATATCGACGTATCAAACAACCCAATTCAAAGAAGACTCTCCTGACGCCACAGAAACTAATTGTAAGCGTGACTCCAAAGGTTTAATCCATAAGAGACATTTAAACATTTTTTTTTGTTCGAAGCACCATTATTCTCGAGTAGAAATAGCTAGAAACGTACATCGGAAATGCATTGAAATAAACATTGTCTTATGAATTTTTGGGAACAATTCATAAGACAAAAATTCATAAGACAAAAATGGATCACAAGAAATAAAAATCCCTTTATTGTATAAGAGCGTACTGTTGGAGAAACCTCGTACATTATTTTCTGTTTAAATGGCGCGATTCATTGGTATCAGGGATCTAGATTGGACATCCCCCTCCGCAAATATGACTAATCTTCTTCAGTCATGAGACGACACAGGGGGGTGAAGGCCTGTCAGAATTATTCGCAACACGAAATTCATCTCAGACATACTTCTCCAATTGGAGTTGCTCTATCCTTGTTTATGACCGTAACGTTTGTCTTGGATATGTTCAAGTGACAGATATGTCAACTGTCCAACCCCAACTTGATTGAAGCGGGTTGGAGATGACAGTTTGGTTATTTTGTGAATATTAATTTCTTTCAGATTACTGGAATATGGTTGGTGAGTTTATTTTTGAGTTTCTATTCATACTTTAATATGAGTTTACTCTTGTTTCAATCTGAATTCTGCAGATTTAATCAGTAAAACAACTTCTTATCTTAATAATTACTTTTCAAGTGACTGATACTCGTTTTTTGTTTTCCAGGCAAAGAAATGATATTGCTACAAATTGTCCAGGTTCCTGAATTGAACTGTCCTGCCAAGGATTTCCCGATGTAAGAGTGTTATAGTGAAAGTGTTTAGTGTGTGATAACTGGCTTGCTGAATTTTCATGTATACTTTTATACAGACAATTTATAAGGATTTTGATTCAAATTACTGATATTCTGTTTGACTTGTGGGTGGTCAAAAATATTCTGATAGTATATGAATTTCATGGTATTGGATTTCTCTTGAAGCAATTTTGTTTCGTTGAGCCTTGACGTAAGTTGATCCAAATTTACATTACGATTAGAAAACGTTCATTTCTCATTTATTTATCATATTTATTACTACAAAAATGACCTTAATAAAGTTATTATTCATGAATTCTGCGTATGATTTTGAAAAACATAGTAATTATTTTTAAATGTAGAGAATTAAAAAGAGATGGATAATATGGGAGCGGCTTCTTTCTCTCTCTGTAAAGTTGCGAACACAGAAATGTTCAAAACTAACCACAGAAGTCAAATAATCTAGTGTCAATTCTGTCACTGTAACCATGCGGACACCCCTCAAAATTCAATAATTCCATCGCCCCTACTGGTTTTTATGAACGTGAAATGTCACGCGTGTTGCGAGTGTTTAGTAGGCAGCTCGCACTTCTTATATTTATGTTCTGTGAGACGACATTTCACCCGCTTTCATCTTAATCTAATCGCTTAATCGCTGTATCGCTCGCTGTTATAATTTGCAGTTATTCTAACTTATGTCACGAAAGTAGTTCCCTGATGAAGGAAATATAGACAGTTTTCAAGCTATAATTTCGAATCCCGGTGTGGGTATGGATGTTTGTGTATGTCCCAAGTTTGTCCATAAATAAAAATTGTCCCAGATATATTAGTGTAGTATGATTGAGATATATGTAATGAAATAAGGGTAAATACCCAGATCTGTGTACATGGCCAAAGAGCCGAGCACAATAAAGAGAGAATGAATGAATGAAGCTATAGTTTACCGTGCCGTTCTAATACATAAAGTGAACGTGCTGTCTTGCTGTGCACAAAGGACTCTTTTGTGCTCTACTCAGGAGTTAGGACTCTATTCAAACTTTGGAACCCAATCTACCAGGTAAGTTTTCTGAAACCACCGCTTATCATTTATACAGTCCACTTTTCTCTTCCACGAACTTAAATCTACCGTTTGGCCCACGATACACAAACACCGGTATGCCAGATTCGTGGTCTAAACTCGTCCGGCGCGAGCATCTACGTCATTGGGATAATATTGGGAACAATTTCTAATCAATTATCTCTCTCTTCTCTCTCTTCAATCACGCAAATGCTATGGAAATGTTCCCAGTGACGTCACTCTCGATGCGCGTCGGCATACCAGTGTTTGTGTATCGTGGTTTGGCCAACATTTTAATTCTTCTTCAGCCGGTTTAAAATTATATTTTTAATATTTTAAAAATTTCATTTCATTTCCTAATTGATCGCATTTGCGTTGAGTTCTTCAGTAATTCCTTTTATTCATAAATTGAACCACTCTTATCAGAATTCCATTCTAAATTCCTGTAATTGGATGCAATTATTCCACTCAGAAGGGTTGTGAAATCAATTTCATACATTTTTCAATATTTCTTCAATAGTTTAGGTCGAACATCTGTCCGCCATTATAAGTAATTAATTTCGTAGTTAGAAATTTCGCCGACCTTGACAGTGAAATTCGTTTACGCACACACGCATGTCTTATGCATTTCAATTCAGCGCATCATATTATTAAGTGCTGATTTACAATGGACGTAAACGTAATGGTGTTCAGAATGGACTTAAGGCGCAGTAGCAAATTAAAGACGTTTTTGTAGAGTAAACGGATATTCTGTACCTGTATAATAAGTGTTCTATGAATTTTTTGACAATTGATTATTGTGAAGTGTTGTCATTAATTGAAAATGTATGAAGTATTAAGTCTGTTTTTACTGAGACGATGTTTGAAAAAAGAAAAGAAATTGAAGAGCAAAATTCTGAAAGGAGAAAAAAACGACATTGGTGGGTTAGACCTACAGAATGTGAACAAATTTCTATAATTAAACGTTAGAATTACGGACTGCCATAAGCTCAACGTAAACGTCAAATTACAGAGCCTATTGTGAATAGTTCCATATGGTTTGCATTTGTTCAACTTTGCGTTTTTTCGTTTACGTTGCGGGAGTTTTATGGTTACGTCCATTGTGAATCTAGCATTAGAGTTCATTCACCTTTTCACCGATCAGCTGGTTTCGCTTCATTTCTTTCTTTGCATCTGGACGAAGAAGTAATCGCGATAGATAAATTAAAGAAATTCAGAACTTATCGCAACAATTCAATTAGGGATATGAATTCGCTGTTTAAGTTCAAAAGGCTAAAACTGATAGAAGTCAACATGTATTATTTAAGGTGAGCTATAGAGATATTTAAACTATTTATCACGAATTCATAAAACATCATACTAGTGTAGTTTCCACGCTTTTGAATGATCCAGACGCCGATGTGGACCTGGAAAACTTAATTCGCGGGAGTTTTCTGTCTGATTATTATTCCGTCAAAACGTGCTATACCGAATTATTTGAAGATTATTTAAATTCGCCCTCAGGTCCCAGTCACAATAGTACAATGTGAAGTTCTTCGTCAAATCATAGAAATGTACTTTTACCGAAAATTGAGTTGATGAAATTCAATGATGATTATAAAAATGTTGCTCCTTTCCGCGGTCAATTTGATCCACACGTGCACAATAATGCTTCCTTCACTCCAATAGAAAAATTCCCTTACTTGATCAATTCTGTTCAAGGTTCCTCTTTTTCGGCAGTGAAAACTTTACCATTAACATCTCAAAATTACGCAATCGCATACAAAAGTATTATTGAACGTTTTTCCAACATCCGCGTCGCTTGCAATCTCAGAGTTTTTGACAAGAAATAGAGAACGCTCATAAGATTACAATTTCTTCTGCTGAATCATATAGGAAATCAGAAGACACTATTACTGAAAATATCGCCGTTTTGAAAAATCTGAAATTTCCCACTGAACACTGGGATTTTATTTTCGTCATGATGCTTATGAAACGTCTCGATAAAAATACTTTTACTCGCTTTGAAATGGAACACCTATCTATAGAAGTTCCCTCCATTAAAGTTCCTGGATTTGATCTTCCAAGGAAAATTTGGACTGTTCTCAATCGTATAAGAACAGGTCATGGCCGTTGTAATAGTATGCTTTTCAAGTGGAATTCAGTTGAGAGTCCTAGTTGCGAATGCGGAGAAGCAGAGGAGACTATAGAACACCTGATAAATAATTGTCCAATATTTAAATTTCAGGATGGTTTAGGGCTATACATGAAGTAACAGAGTCGTTTTTAAAATTGGGTGGTAAATTTCAAATCGATTTAATAGAGTTTCAATAGTTTGATTTTTCTATTACTTTTTTCTGCTTCGATTTTTTTCTGTTTCAGATTCATTCAGTATTCCAAAGCATCTGGGAGAGAGTTTATCGGTTGGAATAAATAAAGAAGAAATCCTTCAATATTTCGAATAGTTTTTTTTGAGTGTTATTTCTGTTGGAACGGCGAGACAGGGTTTTTTTGTACTGAGGTTTTTTCCCTGAGCTCTGGTATCATACGAAAAAATAGTATGGTACCCCGTTTTTGCACTAACCTCAGTAAGGGATTTAATTTTTTTTTTTATGTATTGTATTATGTTAGCTCTCAATTTTGATATTTATTTTTATACGTCTTCGTTACTATGTTTTTTTGAACATATGAGTACCTATAGTATATATGTTCTATATTGTGAGTCCGTAGACTAGGCCGTTTCTTTAACTTTTTGGGGAACTGATTCGAAACTTTTCCAACAATTTCAGAACAATCAGAGAAAAAATTTTATAGACAACTTCACCCTTTACTAAGCAAATTGTTATGTTTATTTTAATACGTCTGTTACAATTTTTTTAACATATAAGTATTGTTTATTTTGTTCATTTGACTCAAAAATGAATATTTTATTATTTCAGAATTTTGATATTTATTTTTATACGTCTTCGTTACTATTGTTTTTTGAACATATGAGTACCTATAGTATACAGGGTGAGTCTTTGACCTTGCAGAATATTTTAACACAAGATTCCTGAAGCCAAAAGAAAAATTTTTTTCCCATACCATTTTTTCCGATTCGGCCTAAATAAGAAGATATAGCCCTTTTTAGTTTTCAGAATGAGCTATGCCGCCACTGGTAAACTAACCACTGAATTTTTGCAAGTACGAGATATAGCATTCAAACCTTTGAAATAAGCTATTGTATCAAAGAAACGAGTAGATAATAGATATACCATTCGAAATTTTCAAATAAGCTGCTGTATTAAAGAAAGAAATATGAACTCACTTTTTCAATACCAGTTGTATATTTTCTAATGCAATGATTGATTCATCCAAAATTTTGCTAGTGATGAAAACAGAATAATCTCTTCTTGATGTATACTTCATTTTTGATTATATCGGATTAACTTTTAAACCACCTATTCTAGCTATAGCATTCATTTCCTTCTCTCTTGAAATCTTCCGAAATCAAAACACAACTCAACTCAACCATAACACGCATGACATTTCACGTTCATAAACACCAGTTGGGGCGATTGAATTTCAAGGGGTGTCCGCATATTTATGTTCTGTGGTCCGCATGGTGAAAGTCACAGAAGTGACACTAGATTCTTTGACATCGGTGTTCTGTGGTTAGTTTGTTTTTCAAAATCATACGACTTCATGAATATTAACTTATTAAGGTCATTTTAGTGGTAATAAATACATATGATGAATAAATGAGAAATGAACGTATTCTAACGTAATGTAAATTTGGATCAACGTATGTCAAAGCTCAACGAAACAAAATTGCAATAGGTTACTTCGAAAGTGCTGTGGAAATTTGCTTGAATAGATAAGGATTTACACTGAAGAAGTATAGAGGTGAGCTTATTCATTATAACCCCATTTTAAGAAAATCCGCTAGTTCTCTTACCATTCATCATTCCAGATAACAAATTCTCGAATTATTCTTGAAATTTGTCAAAGTGACCACATAGGAAAATTGAATTCTGTGAATTTTTTGAACAGAGTTGCATTCAGCCAAAGTACCCAATACTCGGAATGTCACAGATATTTTTTATTTTTGAATTTCAGATTACTCGAAAACGACGCATCATACGAAAAAAAATAAGGAATACTTTTACTTTCCAAAATGGTCAAAAATCGTTGAATAGCATTCAAATTATTTTTAAAAGTTGGATTCTTTGAATTTCTGGTATTTTTATGAAATGTTATAGTCATATTAAAGAAACAGGAGGATGTGGATGAAATTTTGTAATGCAGGAACATTCATCGTATCAATAAAAAACTATATTCCAAAAATCATCTCATTCGATGAGATCGTTCGCGAGATATGATCGAAAATTAAATTTTTTTATGGATTTTCAACAGTCTGTATCTTACGAACCAAGCCGTATCGGAAAAAATGGTATGGGAAAAAATGTTTCTTTTGGGTTCAGGAATCTTGTGTTAAAATATTCTGCAAGGTCAAAGACTCACCCTGTATATGTTTTATATTGTGAGTCCCGTAGACTAGGCCGTTTCTCTAACTTTTTGGGGAACTGATTCGAAACTTTTCCAACAATTTCAGAACAATCAGAGAAAAAATTTTATAGACAACTTCACCCTTTACTAAGCAAATTGTTGTGTTTGATGTTTATTTTAATACGTCTGTTACAATTTTTTTAACATATAAGTATTTTTATTTTGTTCATTTGACTCAAAGAATGAATATTTTATTATTTCAGAATTTTGATATTTATTTTTATACGTCTTCGTTACTATGTTTTTTTGAACATATGAGTACCTATAGTATATATGTGATATATTGTTAATTTATTTTGTTAATACGAGTCGAAGAATAAATACTTAATTTAATTCCTGAATTTCATTTTGACCAGCTTACTGAATATTCATTTTCACAGGTAATAATGGAGTAGGATTTCAAATGATAATAATGAACTAATATATTGATTTGAAAGGATCGAAATGTTTTATTTGATTCAAAAAATCTTTATTGGTAGATAATACAATAAACATGAAAAATTAAATAATGATGAATATTCATGATAAATCAAATGTTTATTGGAATCAACAGAATATATATATTGAAATACAAATAAGCTTATTCTACACAGTCTTCACTCAGTTTTTGTGCTGAACAACTATTCTTGGGACTAAAAGAGCATTTATTTGACCCTAATGAATATATATTCAATTTCAATAAAATATATGTTCTGGTGTACAAAAGAATATTCCATAGGAAGTGAAAAATCAACAAAATCCCTTATTTAGGCCAAACCTAGCTTTATTGAAACCATTTTTAAGGAAATCATTTGTTATGGGCAAAGCAGGCTGTATTAAATCAAATAAATATTTTTCTCAGTGTATAAGGCCAATAAACATACGATCTAGCCAAAGATTTGCATTTATTCACCCCCAAATGCGTAGTGTGAATTTCATCAAGTATCGCCTTACGTAAACTTTCCGGAATAATAACGCGATAACCCCAAAGAATACATCCATTTTCAATATGTAATTGATCTCTTTTTCGCCAGAAAGGTAATAATTTGGTATCATCAACCATATTTGGCCATCCATGTAAACAAAAACCGAACACTCTATTCAAAATTGAATCCAATTTAGTTTTTTTGTCAATTTCTTTTGAATCAATTGGCAAATTTTCTTGTATATAGTACAAATAACCAATTTCCTTTTCGGTATCTTTTTCTATACCTACTGTTAATTTCACCGGCAGTCGCGAAAGAGCATCAGCAATTGAGTTTTCTTTCGAATTTATGAATTTAATTTTATAATTATATGCTGACAATATAACACTCCATCTCTGCAGTCTACTAGCTGCGAAAATTGGAATACCCTTTTTATCCCCAAAAATAGAAATAAGAGGCTTATGATCGGTGAGTAAAGTGAATTGACGACCATAAAGATATTGGTGAAATTTTTTTATTCCAAAAATTATAGAAAGTGCCTCTTTGTCAATTTGACTATATTTACTCTCAGATGGAGATAAGGTTCTTGATGCAAAAGTTATCGGTTTAGTTTCACCACTTGGTAAAGTATGAGAAAGCACTGCCCCTATACCATATGAACTGGCATCTGTTGCAAGTACTAAAGGTTGTTCAGAATTATAATGGATTAGTACGCGAGATGAAACTAATTCTTCTTTAATATTATCAAAAGATAACTGTTGACTACTTCCGCATATAAACTGTTTATCCTTTTTCAATAATTTATATAAAGGATCAGTTTATGAGCAATATTAGGAATGAACCTGGCATAATAATTTACTAAGCCTAAAACGATTTTAACTCCGTTTTATTCTTTGTACTTCTAACCTCGCGAATGGCTTCAATTTTCTTTGGAGAAGTATGGATTCCTTCATTGTCGATAATATACCCCAAATATTCAATTTTCTTTTGAAAGAAACTTTTTCCAATCCAACTTTCAATCCGAATTCATTTAGTTTTGAAAAAACTAACAGAAGTAATTTTATATGTTCTTCCTAGGTCTGAGAACTATCAAAAAATCAAAATCATACAAAAATATGTAAACACCTTCAATACCTCTAAAAAGATTTTCAAACACGTTTCTGAAAAATTCCTGGACTTGATGAAATACCATAAGCTAAACGCGTAAATTGAAATAACCCCCTGTGAGTATTAATCGTTACCAATTTTTCGACTCATCGTCTAATTCAAATTGAGCAAAGCTTGAGCGAAATCCAACTTACTAAAATATTTATGGGTTTTAGAGAAGCTAAGAAGTCCTCAATTTTTGGTATAGGATATTTTTCTACTTGAAGATTCGGATTCAGCGTGACTTTAAAATCGCCACTTATTCGTATATCAGCGTTTTTCTTCAAAACTGGCACTATCGGAGTAGCCCATTCGCTGAACTGTACCCTCCGTAAAATACCTTGTTCGACTAAGGAATTCAACTCATCTTCGACTTTGGTTTTGAGTGCGAACGGCAAAGTCCTGGGTTTGCAATAAACCGGCTTCACATTAGGCTTTAAATATAGCTTAACTTTACCCCATTAAAAAGTCCCAACTGTTTGTCGAAAACTTTAGGAAATTTGTTTGTTAAAAATTTGGCAGTATCATTCATTTTAAAAATTCCATCAATTTTATTATATTCAAAATTTTCACGATGGGTATACTTAAATATTTCAACCAATCACGTCCAAGTAATGGAGGACCACCCCCAGGAATGACAAATAATTTTAAATTTGATTTACTGTGTCCATGGATTTCCACATTCACATTCAAATACCCCAGAGAAATTTATTTCTGTTCCGATGTATGATTTGAATTTTAAAGAAGTGCCTGACAATTTATACATGTGAAATTTAGATACATAATCTGTCTCAGAAATTGTAAGAAATAGCTGATCCGGTATCAATTTCCATCTGGATCAATTTAGAATTAAACAATGCATTTAATTTGAAAGGATTACTAATTTATCATTGATATTAATAAACATTCAGATAAATTATCCTCAATTATATCTTGAGAAACATCAACAGACCTGTTGAATACAGATGATTTCGACGTCTTCAATTTACACACTGAACTCACGTGACCTGATTTACCGCACTTATGACACTGCGCATTTTTAAAATAGCACTTTTCGGACAGGTGGTTCGCTTTTCCACAATGGCTGCAACTGCGTGATTTTTGTCGTGACTCCCGTTGTGAAGAAGAAAATGGCGGCCTCTGATGATGATGACTGGGTCCCTGGTTTGATTTCTTTTCGATCGTATTCATAGCATTTCCCTCTATCAATCCAGAATTTCTCTCTGCAGTTTCCATGCTAACGGCTATATTCATGGCTGATTTATATGTGAGACTAGTTTCAGTGAAAAGTCGTTGACGAATAATCTCCCTTGCTAGACCGAAAACTAACTGATCTCTTAGGTTAGTTTCCAGAGAATTTCCGAAATTACAAAATTTTGATAAGTTTTTTAAACTTGCTATGTACTCTGGAACTGACTCCTGAATTTGTTGCTTTCTTTGTCTGAATTTGTATCTTTCTGCAATTTCAGATGGTTTAGGTTCCAAATGTTCCTGCATGATTTTCACTAAATCTTCGAAAGTCTTATTTTCTGGCGACTCTGGAGCGCAAAGATCGGTCAGTAATTCGAATGCTTCATCTCCCATGACTGTGATGAGAATTGCTGTTTTAAGTTCCGCTTCCGTTTTATTCGCCTTGAAATACTGTTTGATACGGGTAATGTACGTATTCCAGTTTTTCTCGGAAACTTTGAATTCTTCGATTTTTCCGAAAGACATGATTTAAAATTTAATTATAATTTAATTTCACGAATTTAACTTAGTTTTTTTTATTTTTATCCTCGTCGCCACTGTGATAACTTCGGGTAAACCATACGAGATTTGAATTATTACTGATTTATTCATTCAATAACAATACACATGTGTTAACATAAAATAATGCGTCTCTTATCATAAGTATATACAGGTCGGACAATAGTACACAAATCACCTGCTGCCAAGCAAATTATTCTTTGTACACTTGCTCTGCTTTTGCTGAAAACTCTGTTTCTGAGCGCTATAGATTCTGCAGAAGTAGAAAACTATGTTTTAATAATTGTTTGAGTTCCGCTTCTCCATGATGACAATAAACTAAGCTCCGCTAATACCTCGAATATTTCACCGCCTTCAAAATCAATTTTATTGACTGATCCCGAATCAAGTCAATTTCGTAATAATTCGAATGAGAAAGACTCTAATCCAACATTTGTTACCGGTGTGAAAAGAGCGGCCAAAGATAGCGGCCAAAATACACGGAAACACCCGAACACGGAACCAGTGGCGTCCGCATCGATATAGTTCATGCATATGAATTCGACAAGATATTGGAGAAATAGGCGAATGATTAGTGAAATGAAGCCTTTCTTTCATCTTCTTCTCTGTGCGGTGCCTTTCCGGCCGAACTGAGGCCTAGTGGCCCATTGTTCACCCGCATCGTTCTATAGAGACTCAGCTCCTCAGACACGAAGACAGAAATGTCGCGAGCCTGCAGGAGTGATCCCTCTCACCATAGGGATAGAAGGTGTTGGATTTCCTAGGTGTGTTGACCTTAACTCATTAAGGTTCCCACAGTTGAACAAAATATGCTCAACCGTTTCATCAGTACTCCTACACCACCGGCATAGGGAGCAGCTCGTCAATCCCATTCTCTTCAAATGCTTGTTAACAGGTGACCAGTCAATGCACCAGTCACCAGACCGAGTTGTTTCCTCTCCAGCAACAGAAGCCTATTGACCTCAGATCGCGAGGGACGGTCTCTCAATGAGAATCCTCGACCACCTCAGGCCCACCCTTGGGCTCCATTCCGAGGAAAATTCCCTGTTCAGCCAGTTCCTGAAGAAAACTTCTGACAGATGAAGAGAAATCGTGAAACTTGCATCATCAAATTTGGCAGAAATATTCTTCAGGACATTACAATTTGATATCGAGAAAGAAATTGGACTTGCGGTGGGGTTCAGGGGTGGAAATTGCAACCCTTAGCGTTCACGCCCGTTTTTCAAAAGAAAATCTGGATCCTTGCATCATCAAATTTGGCAAAAATATTCTTCGGGACATTATCATTTGATATCGAAAAAAAAATTCGACTTGCGATGGGGTTCAGGGGTGGAAATTTCAACTCTTAGCGTTCACGTCCGTTTCCCAAGGGAAAGCGTGATCCTTGCATCACCAAATTGGCTGAATATTCTTCAGAACATTATCAGTTGATATCGAGAAAAAAATTTTATTATTTCTTTTTGTTACCCACTAGACTACAAAAATTCAATTTGTCTTTTGAGGAAAGGAAATGGCGAACTGTCAAAAATATTGAATTTCTGCCTAACAGTTGTAGCCTAAAATTTACACTATGCCTGTCGGCTGCTCAGTTTGATACGTGAGGGTGTGAGCACAATATTTGAATTAAACTTGACAAAAGAGAATAAGAAATTTGGGCGCCAGGTTTACCGAAGTAAACCAAAATGTATAAAATACAAGTTAAAGGAGTTATAATATGTCTTGCTTAGCGGTAAAAAAATAATATTAAAATTTAGCAGATTTATTAAAACAAATACAAGTTTTGGATTTTGCTGAAGGCGTTGGAAATAAGAACATTTAAAAAAAATGACAAATTCCTGTGATCTCTATGAATTTGAATTTATAGTAATCAGGGCTCCAGACAGAATTTGGATGAAAAAATATCGAAATATAAATTTGACAACCTCACGTGCAACTCGTGGGTGATTCCTTGGAAGTAGACCTCTGACCTCCAGGCAAATTTGGAAAATAACGTTGACTTCAACAAAAGGTAGACTTTGGATCAGACGCTTATTTCTCAAAGATATTTCAGATGTAGGTAGTTCCAGATAAAACTTCTGTGTCTGTGTATTCTGAAGAATATTGATGGTGGTGTAGTATTCAGTTCACTTCAGGCACAGGAAAGCAGTTGGAATAGCCTCAGTTATAATTTCCAGTTCCAGAACCTTCTTCTGAAGTGTCTCGATGCTTGCGCATGCGTAGAGAAAAACAGGAATTAATTTAAAACAAAGAAAATTTAGAAAATATGTTCTGATGAAAATTAAGAAAGCAGATAAAATATATTTGTTTGAGAATTTGAAAGAAAAATTGTCAATTGTAATTCTTAAAATTAACTACAAAGATTAAAGAAACTTTCCGGAAAGAAAGAAGAAATATATGATAATATTAACAATTCAATTATTTAATTTAGGCATAAATGATCCGAAAAAAATTATTTTAAGAGAATATTCAGACAGTGAAATGATATTAGATTGAATATGAATAATAATAAAACAGCATGAAAGAACACAAACTTCCTGGTAGCGTTGTTAGCGAGTATCAAAAAAAATTTTTCAGAACACACTGATGGTGTGCCGAGAAATAAAAATGAGAGGTAAACACTAATATAGAAATATTAGAATTAGATATTATAAAATGCAATTAATGAAGATAAAGATATGTAGGTATTAAGATATTGAAATAGTTATATACTCAGCCAATATTCACCAGAAAATCTAACACCTTCCACCTGTTTCCAAAAAAGCAATCAATTTTACAAATATCTCTCTAAGCGAAATCTAAGAATAATATCTAATGAATTCGTACAAACGAACATCTCCATCCCGGAAAAACATCGCGAATTCCAAACCGGTTCTTTCGATGCGTACCAGAACTAGTATCAGTGGCGTTTCACCAATTCGGGCTGAGGGAAAGCAATATGGGGAGGACGACTTAATCGTTACACGGTTAGTGAATGATATCGATTTCTACCAAAATATTACCGATCGCTGGGACATCGACAAAAAAAGTAAAAAAATAAGACAAGAAATTATATGTTTACTGTCGACGATTCCTGTCCCTGGATTTTTCAAAATTTCTAGTTGTTCGAGTAATATTATTTTATGGTTAGTTATTTACTTTATGAAGTATTTTCAGATTATCCAATGTGATACGATGTCCGGTATCGTTTAAATGTGTGCCTAAAGCGGTAAGGGGTTGATTTCTTTTGTGTTCTTTGAATATTTTTTCTACATTACGAGTTGTCATTCCTATTGTAAAATGAAGGGCAGTTTGTGTGCATGTTATCTCATAGACTCCGCTGGATTGTTCAAGTTTATATTTAATTTGTTATTAATCAGTATATCCGCTATTGCTCTGTGTCGTTTACTTGTTAGTGCTAATTGTATTTCTTTAAAGTATGTTTTAGTTTTTCATGTAGGTCTTTGTAGTATGGTGTTGATATAAAATATTTCCTGATGGGTGTGTGGGGGTAGATCTTATCTAGAATTATTTTTCTTTTCATTGATTTTAGAATTTCATCGATATATGATTTACAATATTCTTTTTCCATGCCTATTTGGTATATTACATCTAGTTCTTTCCTATTATTTTTCTGGTGTTAAAGGGTGTCAACAAATCTATGAAATAAAAATCTAAATGCGCTCTCTTCATTGTGGGTGCGTTGTATGAGATAAAGGAATAATGGTGTTAGTTTGTGTGGTTTCCTGTAGATATCGAAAAGAAAAACATTATCATCTGTTTAAGTTTCAGGTACATCTACGCTCAGGTTGGACTCTTCGAGAGCAATCGCATACCAATCAGATCCACACCTCATTACAGGCAGAACTCCAAATATGGAATACACTCATTCGGGGTGATTCTGTTCGCATATTGCTATGAATCTTTTGTTATTCAGGCAATATTGCTATCTCTAAATTCATAGCAATATGACTACGGTATTGCGTATTCTGTTTCGACTGTTATAGCAATGTTGGTTATGAATTTCGCCTTAGCAATATGGCTTTGAGAAGCGGCAATCCCGTCCTCATTACAAAGAAATGTACATATCGAGGTAATAAATTTGTTGAGATGAGGTCCTTATTTTATGTATTACTCTTCACATAAACTAGTCGGCTCATTCCTAGATTGAAGTCCTCACCTACTGTCTTATACCCGCCATAAACAAAAAATTATGAAGTTGGTTCATCATTAATTTTTCTCAAATTTTCAATCGAATCAGAAACGGCTTGTTTGTCCGATCGAAATATTCTGATTAACATCTCTAGAGTCTCTGATATGTCGGTTTGCGATCTGAGAATTCTGCTAAAATTAAATGTTCTGTAATACATCAGTTCCATATTCATTGCAACATACTTACCTATTTCAAACTCTTTGAAAAATTTAAAATGAAATAAGGTTTTTCTATCGTATTTCTAACTGTTTTGGTTCTGGGCAAGATTGTTATCGGTGTAGGCAAGTACTCTTTTGACCTTGCTAAGATAGCCATGCGGATAGCAAGGTTATGGCTAAATTGACAGATCATATTGTCACAGAATGGTCGATCAGAAAACAGAATATTGCGCACCTTGCTATGATAGTCATATCTTTATCTTAGCAATATGGCTATGCGCAAACAGAATCGACACTAATTATCACTCTTGGATAGACTGGTTTGCTGTAGGGCTTGAGGGGGTTCAACCTGAATTCAACTCAATAAGAGTATCTATGCATATCTCTCTTACCTGAAATATATGTGCCTGATTTTCCTTAAGTCATGAACTTTCTAATTTTGATAGTTTTAAGAACGTATGTATTAACTCCTATTATACACGTACAGCATTTAATTTCTATAATCGTTGCTACTCATAACTGTCCTTAGTTCTATCTTATAAAACCTTGTTCGTACTCTATTACAAATCTCTAACGTTCGATTTATCAATTCAACCTTCTGTTTTCTGATAGCTAGGTAGTTTGCATGAAACAGGAACTCTATCAGTGTAAACATTGTGTTTGAATAACAAAATTGCTCTCAGCTCAACACTATTCTGTTCAATCGGTTTGCACCCCATAGCACATAAACATGTTTTACTGTATGACTATTGCTGTAGTAGACTTCTAAATTTTTGCATAATCTCTAACATTCGTTTGTACTTCTCTTTCATACAATTGCAATTTTCTGACTTTTCTCTATTCATTTGAAAGTTCTCTCATTCACTTCTCACTTATCATAAATAGATTTTCTCAATGATTGTAAATAGAATCACTCTGTTTAGATGTTGTAAGTTGTATTCATTTAACTCATGCGAGTGTCTATTCTCTAACATTTGTTTTGTTGTACTTCTCTTTCATACAATTGCACTATTCTGAATTTTCTCTATTCTCATTCTTAAAGTTGTTTCATTCACTTCTCACTTATTGTAAATAGATTTTCTCAATATTGTAAATACAATCACTCTGTTTAGATGTTGTAATTTGATAATTTACTTCATGCGAGTGTCTATTCATAATGTGAAGTGTTTGATGTACAATAAAGATTTTATTTTATCATCTTCAACTCAATAATTTGGTAACAGTTCACATTAAGTAATTGTCAAAAATCTCAACACCCTCATTTTGAGCAGGACGCTGAGGGTTGAACTTTCCACCCCTGAACCCCATCGCAAGTCTACTTTTTTTTCGATATCTCTGAATAATGTCCTAAAGGATCACGCTTTCCCTTGGAAAAACGGCGTGAACCTAAGGGTTGACATTTCCACACCTGAACCCCATCGAAGTCCAATTTATTTCTTGATATCAAATGATAATGTCCTGAAGAATATTTCAGCTGAATTCGGTGATGCAAGGATCACGCTTTCCCTTGGAAAAACGGGCTTGAACGCTAGGGGTTGAAATTTAAACCCTGAACCCCATCGCAAGTCAATTTTTTTTCGATGTCTCTAAATAATGCCCTGAAGAATATTTCGGCCAAATTTGGTGAATCAAGAATCACGCTTTCAATTAGAAAAATGGACGTGAACGCTTAGGGTTGAAATTTCCACCCCTGAACCCCATCGCAAGTCAAATTTTTTCTCGATATCAAATGATAATATCCTGAGGAATATTTCTGCCAAATTTGATGATGCAAGGATCACGCTTTCCCTTAGAAAATGGGCGTGAACGCTAAGGATTGAAATTTCCACCACTGAACCTATCGCAAGTCAATTTTTTTTCTCAGTATCAAATGATAATGTCTGGAAGAATATTCTGCCAAATTAGGTGATGCAAGGATCACTGTTTTCCTTGAAAAACAGACGTGAACGCTAAGGGTTGAACTTTCGACCCCTGAACTCCATCGCAAGTAGAATTTCTTTTTCGATATTCAAATAATGCCCTAAAGAATATTCTGCAAAATTTGGTGATGCAAGGATCACGCTTCCCCTAGAAAAACGGGCGTGAAACGCTAAGGGATGAAGTTTCCACGCCTGAATCCCATCGCAAGTCAAATTTTTTTTCTCGATTTCAAATGATAATGCCCTAAAGAATATTTATGCCAAATTGGTGATTGCAAGGATTACGCTCCGTTTTTTTCGGAACGTCATCTTTGAATCACCAAAATGCAATAGATAGAGCCTGAATCGAATAGTTCTTGCTTTATTTTCAAACGAATATATAAAGATATATTCGATATATCTCATGAAGAAGGCTTCATTATACTAATCATTCACCTATTCCTCCAATATCTCGTCGAATTCATATGAATAAACTAGATCGATGCGTACGCCACTGGTTCCGGCGTTCGGGTGTTTCCGTGTATTTTTAGCCGCTATCTTTGACGCTCTGTTCACACCGGTACATTTGTGGTGCTGGGTTTGTAAAGCAACAAAACCATGTTCTTTTATCTACTGCATATATTGATGTACGTGATAGAAGAGGTATTTATCGTCCCCTAAGATGTTTAATTGATTCAGGGAGTTAGTATGATTGTTCATAACATAAAAGGCTGTTAACGTCTAAATTTGCTATAAGTCGCTCATTCTGTTGAAGTCGGCAGTTTAGGATCAATTAATTCTAGATCGAATGCGGATCAGTGTCACTGTCATTGATACCAATAGCCGTGAATAATCCAATTTTATTCACCGATGGTGGTCCGATAGATTTGCTTCTGGGAGCAGATATATTTTTGAAATAATTCAGCCTGGTTGTGTATCTAATGAAAAAAATTAACCTGTTGCTATTAATACTTTATTAGGATATATTCTAATCGTTTTTTGTAAAACTAATTTTTCCGCAACCTATTTCTTCTTTTTTAAGAAATCCATCGGAAACTTTTCGATTCTGATTAAACAAAAGTTTTGGGATCTCGAAACTGTCCCAGAGGTTCGAACATATCAGTAGCGAAGAATCTAATTGTGAGAAACATTTCATCGAAACAGTATCTCTCGCAATGATGAAAAATTTGTTGTTTTCTCTGCCATTTGTTGATAATTCTACGCCAGAATTTCTAAACATGCGTGATTTCGCTTTATCTCGATTTTGTCACTCGAACGTCGCCGATCAATTATTTTTAAACTCGTACTATTCAGTACATCATTGTGTGTTGCAACCTGAAAGTGCTCAACCAAATACGAGTTGTGTTTAACCATTCATGTAGATTCTAGAAAAATCTCTTAACGACCTTCTTATGTAGGTCGGAAATTGAACCTGATATCTCTAAAATCTTGATGAATTTCTTTGTTTCCTCTTGTTGTATGTTGTGATATACGCCAAGTATATAGAATGATTGGATGGACTCCAGTCATGTGATTTTCAGAGAAATTCTGTTTCGGTTTTCACCGAACGATGAAGTTCGGGATTTTCGTTTGGAAACGGTCACATACGGATTGCGCTCGAGTCCATACTAAGCGCTTCGCGTCTTAAGTAGGCTCGCTCAAGATGAAAAAACAGATCATCCATTCGCCTCGGAAATTATTTTGAATATCTCTTATACCGATGATTTCATATTCAGTGCTCCAAACATTGAAAACGCCCGAATTATTCATAATGACTTAAATTCTTTGCTAGAAAAGGCAGGTTTTCAATTACGTAAGTTTTGTATTGATGAACCAACGCTGTTGAGTGATTTGCCAGCTTCACATTTATCTGTCAAGTCGCCTACATTTGAATAAGAATCTCAACCATTTTTCACTGAAAGTTTAAGGATTGAACGGAATCCCAACAATGAATATTTTAGTTTACTGCGAACTCCTGAAAATTCATTATGCACTAAGAGAATTATGCTCTCTGGAATCAGCTCTAGTGTATGATCCCCTTGGATTTGTTGCGCCTACAAATTTTCTCGCCAAGAGTTTAATCCAACAACTTTGGATATCTAAAACTGATTGGGATAAAACGCCATTTCCCGATATTATTAGAGTATGTTACTTAGGTCGGAATTGCCTTTGCTCCCCGCATTCCTAACGGAAACTCAATTCATGAAGTTCATGGGTTTGCTGCAAGTGAAAAGGGGTAAGCCTGCTTACTCTATTTAGAACTTTCAACGAGTTTTCGATATCTACCCTCTTTTGTGTGCCCAAATAAACTGTCATCTTTAAAAAAAATTACAATACCGCGACTTGAACTGTGTGCTGCTGTCTTGCTGAGCAAGTGAAAATTCTAGAACCTACAATACCTAGAAAGAAATAGTTTCTTGGTCGGACTCCCAAATGGTTCTACATTGGTTTAACGGTGAATCAACCGATGGAAACCGTTCGTTGCAAATCGTGTATCTTTCATAAAACGCATTTAACCCAAAATTCTTGGGTGTTACTTACATAACCGAAAATAATCCCACCGATATCGCGGGGTGTGCTACCCTCTCATCTCCTTTTCGCTAGCTGGTGGTTTCTGGTCCGCCCCTGTTACGCGAACGCGAAATATCTAATTTCCTACCTGCATCTTCTTGAGCGTTTCCAGTTGAAGAGCAGCGTAAAGCCTGGTTATCAGACCTTCGACGTGGAACTCGCGACAGTTATTCCACCAATCAGAGAATATCAACAAAACTTCCCCTGCCCCCTCCTTTTGGTTTCTGGTTGTCAAAATCTGTAGCGACACGCCTCTTTTGTAGTTGAAGTAAACCAACTTCACTTGTATTTCTGCGGCAGCAGGGAGAAAATAGGAGAAGTGGGGATTGTCGCCGGCTTCACGTCGAAGCTCTGAGAACCAGGCTTAAGTTGGTCCTTTTGAGCGTTTCTAGCGAGGAGAGTATCTTTGGAAGCTTGCTGAATAAATTCTCCACTCAATGCACTGCTACGTGTTGTGACTTAATTCTACGTTTTATTCATAATCTGAATAATAGATAAACAAATTCACCGCTAATATTCTGTCCGATGA